>WWET01004872.1:81952-97062 GCA_011038615.1 Limnodynastes dumerilii
GTGCCCCTTAACTCTGTATTACTATATACTACTGGCAGTATAGTGCCCCTTAACTCTGTATTACTATATACTACTGGCAGTATAGTGCCCCTTACCTCTGTATTACTATATACTACTGGGGTATAGTGCCCCTTACTTCTGTATTACTATATACTACTGGGGTATAGTGCCCCTTACCTCTGTATTACTTGTATTACTATATCCTACTGGGGTATAGTGCCCCTTAACTCTGTATAACTATATACTACTGGCAGTATAGTGCCCCTTAACTCTGTATTACTATATACTACTGGCAGTATAATGCTCATTACCTCTGTATTACTATATACTACTGGCAGTATAATGTCCACTACCTCTGTATTACTATATACTACTGTCAGTATAATGCCCATTACCTCTGTATTACTATATACTACTGGCAGTATAATGCCCATTACCTCTGTATTACTATATACTACTGGCAGTATAATGACCATTACCTCTGTATTACTATATACTACTGGCAGTATAATGCCCATTACCTCTGTATTACTATATACTACTGGGGTATAGTGTCCATTACCTCTGTATTACTATATACTACTGGGATATAGTGCCCCTTACCTCTGTATTACTATATACTACTGGGATAAAGTGGCTCTTAGCTCTGTATTACTATATACTAATGACAGTATAATGCCCATTACCTCTGTGTTACTACCTCTCACTGGGAGTATAGTGCCCCTTTACCTTAGTATTACTATCTCTCACAAGGGGTGTATAGTCCCTTCACATTTTTACTACTGGGGATATAATGTTCCCCCACACCACTGTATTGTTGCCTGCCACTGGGGTTATTATTGTTTATTTATAAGTTGCCAACTGGTATCCACAGTGCCATACAAAGGCAATAGTTACATATACAACACAATTAATAGACCGTGTACAAATTCAGGTATAGTGTACAATCACCCCTGTATTATTGCCTTTTACATGGGGTGTTATGCTCCTTCACCTCTGTATTACTATCTCTCACAGGGTGTATACTTTTGAATTGCTTCCTTCTATGAGTATTGTTCACCATTACCTCTAATTACTACCTACTACTGGGGGTATATTGTCCCTGTATATTGCCCATTACCTCTATTACTTACTCTCACAGGGGGTATAGTGTCCCATCACCTTTGTATAACTACCTACTATTGTGTGTATTGCCCTGTTGCCTTTCATACTACCTACTTCTTGAGGGGGGCTTCTCACCTTTGTATTACTATTTCTTGTGGGGAGGGGTATATATTGTGCCTTCACCTCTGTATTACTTCCTACTGCTGGGGGTGCCTTCATCTCTGTATTACTTCCTTCTGCTGGGGTGTAGATCCCCATTAGCTCTTTATTACTACCTCTCATAAATATATGTTTAAGCTTTTAAAGTGAGAAACACTTATCATATTAATACCGTCCTGCATGCTGACAGATACTCAGTACAAGGATTGCAGTGCCTGGTGCATGTTGTGTGACCTTTGCTCTAATGTTATGGGCAGGTGTTAATGTTTTTGCTGGTATCCATATTACTGACAACTTAAACCTAGCTTTCTAATCAAGAACTTAGCACTTGTGTGACGATTTAGAGCTTTGTAGAAATTCTTATTCATTATGTCATTTAATCCTGTGATCATTGACTTCAAGTATTTTGCGTGTTTTTCCATACCTTATGCACTTAGAACTGAATCAAGATCCCTGTACAGCAGCTGATTTACACGAGCTTAAATGCATAAATCAGCTGTCTTTAAGTCACTGTGCATGCCCGGAACACTGGACTATGCAGTGGAATGCCGGATACGTGGAAGTTGATTCCATACGCACTGTGGACTGGCCTTCCTATTTTAATCGTACGGTAAGGACTGGGTTTAGTCCTCTCTTGTCTGTACTAAAACTTTCGTGAATGGGAGAGAGCCCTTTCCACTCGTGTTCGAA
The DNA here is from genome assembly GCA_011038615.1 of Limnodynastes dumerilii. Lineage (NCBI taxonomy): Eukaryota > Metazoa > Chordata > Amphibia > Anura > Limnodynastidae > Limnodynastes > Limnodynastes dumerilii. Next base: position 83,906 of record WWET01004872.1, read on the forward strand.
TCTTACTAGCAGCTGAATGTACGTAACCCACGGCACGTTTGCACTGTGAAGGTTAGTCTGGATCTAGCCCTTAGTGATGTATGCGGTGCTCAGGCTTTAGGAATAATATAGTTTATTTTACATTCCTGTAGAAGCAACTTTGACTTTTAACTTTTTTAAAGCGACCGGATCGGTGATACCAGATGCAATCCGATGCATTAGTGATAGTGTGAGAACATGCAATTACCCTGTGTGATTAGAACTGACCCTTTAGTGCTGTATCTGAGATGTTGCTTGCATTTAGTCTTGTTTTTGTATTTTTTTGGGGGGGGAATGTCCTGGAACAGTGAGGATTTAATGGATAGGTACTGTACCAGCTGTACTGCTATATGTTCTACTTTACTGGTGATGGGTCCAAGCAGTAAGGTGATTGGAAACACAAAGCAAAATACAGTGTTTTATGAAATTCTGATAATAAACAATCTAATAAACATGTTATGCAATTATAACTGTGGTAGGTTAAACATTGAAATATTCTCTATTGTGTATATTTTATTTAATCTTTCACACATAATATAAATAAACTAGTGGTTTTAGTAGACCTGTGGTACTCCGGGGGATTATGAAACTACATATCCCACATGCTTTGCCGGGTATTGGCTTTGATTATATTGTGGACTTTCATAACATCTGGAGTGCCAAAGGGTTAGCTATGCCTGATCTAATGATTGCAGTTAAACAATCCCTGGAGTGTTAAGACTGTTGGTAACACAGAGCCATCTTGTAGGTTACTTACTAAATGATGACTTTCAGTATTTGCAAGGAACTAGTTTACTTTATTAATGAATATAACAAAATTCTGTCTTGCTGTTAAGAGGCAGTATAACTGGAAGCCAGGCATGGCCAACCTTTGGCTCTCAAGGTGTTATGAAACTACGAGTCCCAGTATGCTTACTGCAGGGCCATACCTGATACTCAACAAAGCATGCTGGCATTCATAGTTTAAGAACATGTGGAGAGCCAGAGCTTAGCCAGGCTTAAAGTAAGTTATAAAAAGCAGACCAGGCACCAACACTTGTGTATATTGTAACCCTATATGATATACTTCCTTTTAACATTGTACATATTTGTTTTGGTTTTTTTTGCAATCTAACCTCTCTGTTTTGCCCTGTAGGTATTCTGTCCTCCACCGTTGTTCTGGTGTTGTCCCAGAGAGCTCTCTTCAAGTTCTACATCATCAGTATGGCCCTCGTAATTGCTGCAACATCAGTGTTGATGAATTATTATACAACTTTGCACATGAATTTTAATTCGTCCTTCAAGCTGGGTCTTCCCTCCAGTGGCCCCTCCCTGTGGATGCCACTTATTGCCTTGCAGCTCATTTTCAGTATTGGATTTATCACCTTATTGGAGATTCAGTCCGTTTACTCCCAACTCATCATAGTGGATTCATTAGTCCCTGCAGTTGGCTTCATCATTGAACTTCCAAGCCAAGTTCAGGAGGTCCTAGTTATTGTATCAGGTCTAGTGCTTGCTGTCTACACTGCGGTGTGCCTGTCCATCAGGTTTAAGTGGTTCTTCTACTCTACAAAATACACGGTCCTCCTCTTAAAACACATGTATCAGGTTTATGGGCTACAAATCATGGTTGAAGACGTGTGGAAAAAAGTTCACTTCCCTGACGTACTAAGAGTGTTTTGGCTGACCCGATTGGCCACCCAAGCTGTATTTTTAGTCTATATGGTTAGATTGTCGAATGCCAATACAGGGGAAGACTCCTACTTTATACAGTGGAAAGACTTTTGGGAACTCGTCTGTAACCTCATAATCAGTGGCTGTGATTCCACATTAACGGTCTTAGGAATGAGCGCTGTGATCTCCTCCATAGCGCATTACCTGGGACTTGGGATCCTCGCCTTTATCGGCTCTACTGAGGAAGAGGACAAACGCCTTGGCTTTGTCGCTCCTGTTCTGTTTTTTATTCTAGCCCTACAAACAGGCCTAAGCGGACTGAAACCGGAAGACCGGCTTGTGCGCCTCTGTCGAAACATGTGCCTTTTGTTGACCGCAATTTTACATTTTATCCACGGGATGACTGACCCGGTGTTAATGTCACTCAGTGCCTCCCACGTCTCCTCATTTCGACGGCATTTCCCGGTGCTTTTGGTTTCTGCGTTCCTCTTCGCTCTTCCAATTCTGCTCAGTTGTGTCCTGTGGCAATACTACGTGCTCAACACTTGGTTATTTGCCGTTACCGCTTTCTGCGTTGAACTCTGTTTGAAAGTCATCGTTTCTCTGACGGTGTATACATTGTTTATGATCGATGGTCACTACAGTGTAGTGTGGGAGAAGCTAGATGACTATGTGTACTATGTGCGTTCTACAGGCAGTATAATAGAGTTCATCTTTGGCGTAATCATGTTCGGCAACGGAGCCTACACCATGATGTTTGAGTCGGGAAGCAAGATCCGAGCTTGCATGATGTGTCTTCATGCGTACTTCAACATTTACTTACAAGCAAAGAACGGTTGGAAGACTTTCATCAACCGCAGGACAGCCGTGAAAAAAATCAACTCTCTTCCAGAAGTGAAAGTTTCGGAGGACAGCGAAATAGACGATGTGTGCGCTATCTGCTACCAAGAGTTTCGTGCGTCCGCTCGCGTCACACCATGCCATCACTTCTTCCATGCCCTTTGCCTTCGGAAGTGGCTGTACATACAAGACACGTGTCCAATGTGCCATCAGAAAGTGTATATTGAAGATGACCCAAAGGAAACCACAACCTTTTCCAACAACAATGGCTTTGTTGCGCCAAATGAGGAACCCGTGCAGGATATCGTGAACGGTGATGTAGAGCATGAACTCGATGGTCATGACCTTAGTGAGGAGGAGACCACGGATGGTGAGGAGGAAGGGTGGAGAGCAGACCAGCATCATTCCACGGCTGAGGAAGACTATACCGATGATATGAGGGATTAGCATTATTTATTTGGGGTTCTTTTTTTTTTTCTTTGCTGTTGTGTGTCTATAAGGAATGGAAAAGGTGGAATTATGATCGGGATATTTTTCGTTAATGTAACTCTGAAAGCACAATCAGAATCCTGAAGCAAGGTCTGAATGGATTGTCTCTGTTAAGTGCTACTGTAAATATATATCTCTTGGTCTCTTTTGTGACCTAATTAATTAAAATGTGTACATTCTTGTACATGAAATAAAAAAAAGTTGATTCTGCATCACTTGTAACTTTATTTGTGAGGCCTAAATGCCTTGTACATAGCCATTACTTTACTGGGTACTCTAAAGTCAAGCCTAAATACTTCTATAGAGCACACTGAGTAGAATATACATCACAAGGCACAAACGGATGAGATTTGCTTTTAAGATTCCAATCGCAGGCTTGAAAATGGCTATGGTCCTAGGCCACCTTCCCTAAAATAATTCTGCTAAATTTTAGTAAATGGAGAAGGACGTTTTTGATGTGGCTCTGAAAAGTCATTTCCCCAATAAAGTTAAATGCAGCAGTGACCATCATTGTTATTTGGTTGTTGATGGGGATATTTGTATCAGAGCTTCTTTTGCAGAGGGAGCCTGTAGAATATTTGCACTTGGGACTGATTCATGCTTAAAAATAACTTTCTACTAAATGGCTGCACAGGTATCTGTGTCTGCTGTCACCTTGCTGGTTGTTATGCTGACAGGTCAGAATGTCACCAGTTGATTATTGGTTATTTATTGTTACACATTTCAGATTTTTTACAAGCTGCCTGCATGGCATTAACTTTACGGATGTTACAAACAAATACTAACCTAATAATCAACTGTCCACGTTTCATACCAGACCCTGCTGTCGCTGGCCAAACAGAATGTTGTCTTCTGTATAACGTTTCAGTATTTCACTAACTGTTTTTACAAACCTAAAGATATGGATTCCTGTATCATGTACACAGACCCTCCCACACGACCCATTCCATTAGGTGCAATTTAATCCGGTCCTGAGCTTCCAACTGTCACCTGGTTTAATGAATGAACTGATATCTAAACAAAGGTGGTTACCATAGTGACTGACAGTTGGAAACTGAGGAGCAGAATATTTGTACCTAATGGAATGGGTCATGTTGGAGGGTATGTGTACATTGCATTATGATGGTGCATGTCAGGCCTGGCCAATCTGTGAGGTGTCGTGAAACTACGAGTTCCAGTAAGCGTTGTCTGCTTGGGTGTGGCTAATACCTCCTGACAAAGCACGTATGGAGTCGTAGGTCCAAATTTACTAAGCTGTGGGTTTTGAAAGAGTGGAGAGTTTGCCCATAGCAACCAATCAGATTCTGGATCTTATTTAACTATTGCATTTTAGAGAATGCCACCTAGAATATAATTGGTTGCTCTGGGCAAACTCTCCACCCTTTCAAAACCCACAGCTTAGTAAATCTGGATCCTAGTCTCGCAAAATACATGTAAAGCCGCAGGTTGGTCGCTCAATGCTTTCTCCTTGTGCTACAAGTCACGGAAGGGCATCTGCTGTAGCCCCCACATATAAAGCCGATCCATATGTACAGTTAAAGGATAATATTTACATTTTGATTTATAGCAGTTAAAAAAATAAAATAAAACCCTGTTTGAATAGACACTGCTCACAGAATATTGATCTCTTGTGCTGACAGTGAGGAAGTTGAGCAGGCCTGGCCAACTACAATCCCCAGAATGCTTTGTCAGGAATCATGTCTATGTAGTTAAAGCATCCTGGAACTTCCACAGCCTGGCCAAGTCTGAAATAATGTAAGGGAAACATCTGTCCCGTTATGCACATGTAAATTGCTTCCCCTATGTACAATACAATGCCCTGTGCCAGCCTCTCTTCCCCCCCAATCGCTTGTCAGGCACTAGGCAAGAGAGGTGCTTGTGTTTATGACGCCTGTAAGATGTATGTTATCTCCTGCGCCGGTTACCACGACCTCTTCCAAGTCTGAGCATGCAGAGGGAGAGAAACACCATCACTACAATGATCATTGGGCTTTTTTTAGTTGTACAAATGATATTAGCAGGAACAGAATGGAACTAAACAAGGTCTGGCAGTTGAGTAGGTTTCAGCGGCCTAAGTCCTGAACGTCTGTATACAGAGAGTAGCCCATCTCATCAGGGAGGACGTTGCATGTTTCTATAGACACTCCCTGAAAAGGATCACGCTGTCTGCTCCTTGTGTCCGTAACCCTCGAGCGTGTGGCATAACCAGTCTTTAGAACCCTCTCCTTGGTACAGTTGATCGCAGTGTGGAAGAGCATGGATCAGTGATCGTACCATTAGCTTGTCCTCCGTAAGCGTTCAGAGCTCTGTTCTCTTACAAGTCTGGAAAAAACACCTTTGTTGTGTTGGCGTAGAGAGTTTTCGCCAGCTCCTCCGGCTCCTCTTCTCGTGCTGCAGCGATGATCTCTAGGACTTGTCTGCAACAAAAAGTTAATGCATGTTTGAGTGACAAGGGAGACATGCCCCCGATCTATAAAAGCTTATCGGAAAATAATCCCCCAATAACTACAGACTAGATCCAGACTTCCTACAAGGGGACACTTTCCAATCACTAGGATCAGAAAACATCCCCTTTTGGAAAGCTGTGTGGGGGCATAGCTTTTCCAGGTCGGATCTGGATCCAGAGTTCAGTCCTGCTACTAAATCCCTAATGGCAGGGTGAGACAAAGCAGGCAGTGGAAGCATGTTAATAGGACCTTGATGTCTGGCTTCAGTCCTTACAAACTATCCAGACTCCTGACCACCCCCATTTTATGTGTAGTCTTAAGGTAGGGTCACCCGGCAGACTGCCCTCACAGACGTGTATGGCATTCCAGTGATCGGGCATTGGACCTCTACTACCGATGCTGCCAGAGCTGCTTTGTGGTGCAGATCACACGATCATCGTCCGATAGCTCAGACATATTCCCTGTGTGCGTTGCATTGTGGGATATGATTTTTGGGAGCTCCTAATATTCAAGATCAGCGATGCCCAATGTCTGCTCCTTGCTTCAGAGTGTACTGTTAAGGACTGAACCACCCAGCAGGGAATAGTTTCATTGTGGACAGTACAAAGATCAGGTGTAGAATCCTGAATAATTACAGTAACAATGTCGGAATGTATGTGTGTTCCCACCTTAACTTAGACATCCTAATTGTATAATAAACATCATGACAAATACACAGTAACCAGTGCAGCTGTGTCAATATCCGTCTCAGCAGAGGTTTACTATTAATGAGAAATAAAGGGACTAAATTCATCATTGCAGACGTATTCTATCACTAGTGTACTTTTATTGCAGATGTGCTGCAGCTAAATTATATTTCATACCCTCCTCACATAAGACAGCATTACTCTATTATATACTACATCTGGGCTCAGATAAAGCTCTCTGCCACGATGCTCATTTCGCTACAAGGTGGGAAAGATCGATTGCAGCCCTTTAGTAAATCATTAAAATGTTATTTATCTTTTAGCAGCTGCTGGCTTCCTGCAGAGATCAGACAATGGATCTGACATCACCCATTCAATTCATATAACGAGTCAAAACATTTCTGTAGGATATTGAATGCGTGACATTGGTTCCATTGTCTGAGCTCTGCAGGAAGCCAGTAGCTGCTTATTGATAAACAAAGTTTTAATGATTTCTGAAGCCTTATTCAATTTTCCCCAGCAGGTGGGTCTGCCATGCATGAAATTTCACACCATGTTTAGCAGAACTTTCCCTGTTTTTGGGAATGGTTTTACTAAGCACAACTGTAGTTTTCATTTTGTTACCAATTAAAATGATGAAACAACCCAGGTAGTTTACTATCCACTATAATACTTGTCCAAATATCAACGAAGGATTAAAGTATGTATATTTTTCCTTTATTAGGCAGCTCAACCCCATTGTACAGAATTGCAAGACTGAAGTGCCATCACCGGTCATAACAGTTTGTCTATTATACACAATGTTAAGCTGATTTATAATATATATGTTTCTTCTGTTATATACATAAAGAAGCTTATAAAGACTTATGAGATCTGAGATGAGGATGATATCGTTTTCACACTGACTACAGGAAAATGGCTGCTGTTGTGACTAGCTCCCCAATACTTACATGATGTGGCACGGCTCGTTCCTGTCCTTCAAACAATGACCCAACTCCCACTTCTTTTTAGTAGGGAAGGTGGTTTTCACGTACTTTGACCCAGCATGTGTATTCTTCACCCCACACCAGGGGGCGTCTGTTCCAGAGAAGCAGGACAACGCTGTTAGACATCAGAATAACCTCCAGCAAAGTGCAATACTGAAGACAAGTGCACCCAGATAACACAGGGGGTGATTCAGTTCTGTCTTTGCACAGATTCCTGTCCACATGATAAAATAAACATCCCTCATAGAATATGATGGCAGATAAGAACCACTACACCTATAATGTCTGCTCATTTTTATTTCAATCCATGATGACCCCTAGCACCTATTTCAACCTGTGGCTCTCCAGTTGTTGTGAAACTACAAATCCCAACATGCTTTGTCAGGTATCGGCTATGTATATACAGTCAAATCCTGCTGGGAGTTGTAGTTTAACAACACTTTAAGAACCACAGGTTAGCCAGACCTGTCCAATCTAATCTTAAGTTGTTTTCTGTTTGCACTACAGTTGCTTTAATGCATTAGTCTGTAACACCTCTGATGTTTCCTCACACAGTACCGCCCCTAGGGTGTTTAAACCTCGGCCCGGGACGTAGGGGGCCCCACCAGCTTAATTTACAGGGCTGTAGCCGTATATTAGTAGCATGCTGCAGCTCTGTATATGAATCTACCAGGGAGTAGTGGCAGTGTGGGATGATCATAATCATTATAAATACTCATGGATAACGGCTTCAGACGACCCTCGTCACTACTTCATATACAGAGCGCGCGGCGTGTTACTAATATACTGAAGCAGGCGGCTATGCTCAGTGCTGTTTATAAAGCACTAATCAGTGTATGAGCAGTTCAGGTGCAATGCTAAGCATGTGCAAAGCAACAACTAAGCTGTGCATACACTCTATGAGGGAGGGGGAACCCTGAGGAGGCTCTTCCCTGGGCTCCTCTGTCTTTACATTGCCTGACTCTCCTCCCTTGGCCGGAGTTTCCCCGTCTGTCTGACTCCACTATTACCAGCAAGCATAGCATTAACATAAAATGGAATCCCTGTATATCCAGGGCTTTTATTACAGCTGCACTTGCTATTATTTATGGAGTCTGACAGATGGGGAATCTCCGGCCAGGAGGTGGAGGTACAGGTCTAATCATTGAAAACGGCCACACACTACATGATATCGGGAGCTTCTGAGAGCCATCAGATGGATAACTGGATGAGCGGACCAATAATCGCTCTAGTGTATGGCCAGCTTTAGTTGTGCTCACCTTGCAGACAAAAGCAATGGCAGATAAGATTCTCAGTGTTGTCTTTAAGGGAAGCCATCCAGATTGCACGGTGTGTGTATGAACATTAGTTCTGACAGTAGGGGGCAGCAAAAGCAAATCTATATATTTACACATGATCTTAAGCAGGTGATTGAAAAAAAACATGGCTCAGCATCAGTTGGCCACTTTTGTCGCAAGGGAACATGTTGTTTTAAGGCTGAAAATCTCCTTCGTGTTAGGAGAAGGTTAAAATGGTAATTATTGCCAAATCTACATTAAATGTGCAAAACAAATGTTCTTACTTGGCCCAAGTATTTTTAGGTGCATGTATTAACAACGCGGCCTCTGCTCTCTGACAGACAGATCATGGTGAGCGATATGTAAGTGCAGTATATTTGCGCCTTTCATGTGCTTCCTATGCTGATATAGCGGATAATAATATCAGCATCTTAAAAACACCTTTCTTACCAAGTGTGAATTCTTGACCGCACTCCACGCTATGCGGATTCAGGAAATGATGATGGCGACAGATAAAATGGTGGCTCAGTGAGTAGAACTTGTGTCTCACAGGACTGAGGTCATGAGTTCAATTCCTGGACTAGGGTTTATCTGTGTGGAGTTTGTATGTTCTCCCTGTGTCTGTGTGGGTTTCCTCTCACACTCCAAAAACATGCTGGTAGGTTAATAGGCTGCTGAATAAATTAACGTGTGTGTGTATGAATGTATCAGGGACCTTAGTATGTAGCTCCAATAAGGACAGGGACTGATGTGAATGTCTAGTCTTCACTGGAAAACACTGCAGGCAATTTGTGGCGCTATATAAATAAGCGTTAATCATACTATTAAACTAAAGGCTGCAAATGTTAAGCTGCATGTCCGTCATCACTAAATGACTGCGTTTTCCCGTCTCCCGGAGCACAGTCCATGTCACACCTTCCCCCTCACCTGTCTCAATCATCAGCCTCTCGCTGGGAATGGACCGAAGAACCTCCAGATTGGATTCTGTTTTTAATGAGCTAAGAGGAGAAATGAGAAATAAATGAGACAAATACACGTCATACATTTACATTCATACATAGTGCACACTTCATCCAAGACATCGATATTAGGACATTTCTGTGCAACAGATGCAGTACATCTATGTCTATATCATGACACAGTGCAACTTATAGACACACCCTGTACTATCAATGCTTTCAAGTATGGCTATCTATAGTACACATATTTACACATATTAGCAATTTCTAGAATACAATGTGGGCAGCAGGACTTGTACAGAACAGCAATGAATGCATAATATTAGTGGATTTCTATATATTGTAAAGGGGTGTAATTCACTGCTTCGATGATCCGTCTTCCAACAGATCATATTGGAGCAATGCAGAGATGACTGCCCCCAGTTTCCATGACTGCAGCCTAAAGAGTCTAACGGTGACAGATACGTTTTCTTCATCCTAATACTGACCATCCCCTTCCCGCAGCCTAACCTTAACCCTCCACTAACCATTCCTGTCCCGCTGCCTAACCTTAACCCTAAGCACTCCTGTCCTACAGCCTAATTTTAACCCTCCCCTCAGCCTAACCACCCCTGTCCTACAGCCTAACCTTCTCCACAGCCTTACTCCAGACAGCCTGTTCTGCGGCTTAACCCTCCCCTCTCCGCAGCCTAACCCTAGCCATCCCTGTCCAGCAGTCTAACTCGAATCAGAACAGGTACCTTGACGAAATAAGAGTATTCAACATTGTACCTGGTCCAATATCCAAATATTCTTTATAAAAAAATAGTTGACTGTATCAGTGTTTAAAATGGTACTGCCGCAGCGGCAACTGCCTCCCATTGTAACGTGTAAGTAAATATGGTCCCCAGCAAGAGGTGCAGTTTCTACGGACCTTCCTGGTGGCTTCACTCTACACATCGGCACCCGAAGTGTTGTAGAGGGGGTTTCGGAACATACAGGGAGTCGACAGAGACATTTGCTATGGACAAAGACAACCAATAACAAGCCCTAAACACAGGAACCTCTGCGGCCCCAGCGAACACAAGACTTTTCCTGATTAATCATAAATCAGAAATGGTTTTTTTTGACAAATATATATTCTTACCAGCCATTAATGCCAATGTACAGATCCAGACTGATCAGAGCCTCTGCATCTTCTTTTGTGCCATCAAATGAATGAACCTAAATAAAATGTTTACATTTTAAATAGCATTAACCATTTACATAGGAAAACAATTTAGTAATACAGGGCAACTATTGGTGGTCATTAAAAATGATTCACACTTAATAACGTACCTAAATATACGGAGGTTGTGTGCGTATCTTGGTGATATGTGAATTGCGCATGCACGATCCAGATGTTACACACGAAAACCCATTATGTACAGAGTTCAACTTTGTGCCTAATGAGATGCGTGAATGGGCGGGGTTATCAAATGGGTCCGAATCACACTTAAGAACGAGTTAGGTTCTTAAATATACACAGCTAGTAGCAAGACAACTCCCTCGGCACCCCCCGGTTTTTCAGGTTCTTAAGAGGCTTACGAGTGCCATGGGGAACAGTAGGTTCGCATTTGTGTGCGTAGGGCGTCTAATTATGAACGTGTCTGCATAACCGCACCTCCTTTTGCTCATTTAAATGCCTCCCTCCACCCAATCTTATCTGCAGAGTTAATTATTCGCGGCACGCCCCTTACTGCTTAAGTTACAGGAACCTTGCGACTTTAGGTGCGTAATGTTGGATCACGGCATTTGCGTTCCCAAGTCCAACGTAAATAGCGTATAAAAGTTACTACGCATGCGCAGTATATATATATACGCACCTAAAACCACACAGATTCTTATCTGTTAATCAGGACCAATGTCTTAATTGGACTCTCAAAACCATTGTCGGTGGATTATTTATTAAATATTTACAAATTCCAACACTGGTGATGCTGCCTGTACAACACTTTACATAGTGACCTCTACATCATATGTACATCCATGTCATTTGTTTTTAAAAGCCAATGGCTGATGGGCCAACATTACACACAAGTCTATATTCCTTTCCCTTCTATAGCGAAAATCTCATAATATCCAATACCCATTTCATACATAATGTCTGTCTTCCTTTTACCTCCATAAATTCACATTGTGGCCAGCACCGACTAATTTGGGGCCCTAGGCAAGATTTTATCGGGTGCCTCTCAAATCGCAGCCAGTTTCTCTAACAATCTTGCTGGATGCACACTTGTCCAATCGTCAACTCCCGACCAAGCCGTTTACACAACCCTACATTATATCAATATCGCAGGTACACCCTATCCATGATACACACTTATCCAATATGACATCAGACCTCAGAATGTCGCCTCATACACTCTACGCTGGTCACTTACACACAAAGGGCCTGATCCAGACTTACGCTCTGGAAACACTCGTACGTAGCATATTTACACCAGCGTGGCTACGATACACTCCCCTAGCTCGTACTTACTTTTGCTGTCTTACGGCGAGAAAACCCTACCCTAAAGTTTCAGAGCGTAACCGCGGGCGTCTCTAAGCTCCGTGCGTAGTTATGACACTTAGCACGCCCATACTGTACGATTTAAATGCCTCACCCCGCCCTCGGTGCGTATTTACGGATTTCACATGGTAGGAACGCCCCCTCGAGCGTTGACACAAGGCCCATACGCTCAGAATTTAATCGCCTAACATCTGCCCCGTGCATTCGCAGTAAGTACCAATGGCTGTTTTTACGCTTACGAAAAAAGTAAAAACACGGCCGACCGTAGGTCTGGATCAGGCCCAAAGACGCTGCTGTATGACATCAGAGTTGGGTAAAGAATTAGATAAAGCGGGCGCGGGAGAGTACATACTTGTAAATTGGTTGGGTGATGGTAGTATATACATTTAAGCAGGTTTAAAAATCATTTGACACTTATCCAATGTCTGACCAATTGAACGGTCGGAGGTCGGATTGGATGGGAAATAGATAAGTGCACACCCAGCTTTAAAACATGGCGTCCTAGACATTGACGTATGCCCTATATGGTCTATGTCCCGTGGACGCGATTATCATGGGAGTTATGCACTTCCTGAAACACAGCTCTGAAATCTGCCAAAGTGATCCACCGCGTTTACAACCATTGCACCATATTAGTCTCTCTTACGCACTAACATCAAACGCCTCGCACGGCCATTCCTGGTTCTTCCATAGCCGGCACGCACCAGGCTGTACTTACCACGCCCCCGACACAGCGCTCTCTATTCCTCTGCATTATATCTGAACGAGCAAAAGAGACAACAGGACACATTACATACATGCAGAGAGTCCGTATTCAGCTCAGATTGTCATGTTCTGGGAAACTCACTATAAGGATATCTGAGAGTTTAGATGGACGAGGCAGACAATGTCTGTTAGAGGGGTGTTTCAAAGCCTATAACTGATACACATCATACTCCGGGCAGGTAAGAGGTTAATCATATAAGAGACAATGGGCTGGATCCAGACTTAGTTAAGTGCTTGAACTTAGTTACTCCTGGGCTAAACCATGTTGATTGCAGGGGGAGTCAAGGTAATTGTATTCTTTGCATGCAGGGATATATCTTTGAATTGCTTACTGCACAGAGATACTGACCAGCTTTACTATCACACTGTTATTTATCACCTCTCATCGAAACATCACCTCTCAACTCTAATACTGTTTGCAACAGATGAAATATGACTCCCCTGCAATCAACATGGTTTAGCCCAGGAGTAACTAAGTTCATGCACTTAACAAGGTCTGGATCCAGC
>WWET01004872.1:97509-111345 GCA_011038615.1 Limnodynastes dumerilii
CGCCCACTGGTCACCTCAGTCCCGCCCCTCTGTCTTATATCTGGATGGGAACAGAGAGAGAGAACGCCTATACTGTAACCTGACTAAGAGGGAACGCCCACTTGTCACCTCAGTCCCACCCCCTGTCTTATGTCTGGATGGGTACAGAGAGAGAGAACGCCTACTGTCACCTGACTAAGAGGGAACGCCCACTTGTCACCTCAGCCCCGCCCCTCTGTCTGGATGGTTGCACAGAGAGAGAGAAGGAGGAATCATAGGGACAAATTGCTTTCGTTTGTGCAATGAAACCGTTCCTTGTTCCTTTAGTAAGCACAGCGCATCGGCGTAGGTCTGGATTGGGCCCGTAGTAACTATTGTATGTAATCTACGTATCGTTTCGTATCGTAGTAACTATTATACGTAATCTACGTACCGTTTCTTATCGTAGTAACTATTATATGTAATCTACGTAATAGCTACTGTCGTAGTAACTATTGTACGTAATCTGCGTATCGTTTCAATACGTAGATTGTGTATATGCGGTCTTTTAGACCGCATATATGCAGATTACGTACAATAGCTACTACGCACGCGCATTAGCTATTGTTCATTGAATTACATCCGTCTATGGAAGACGGGCGTAGTTCTGGATCCGACCCATGTTTATTACCTGCAGCATATACAGATTTCCTGGGAGAATAAAGCTGGGGACACAATCTGATGATTATGGTGCAGATCACAGCAGCTGCAGTGCTGCATGCCACCCCTCAGCGGACAGCGCTGGTCACATGACACACCGCGACAGTGAACTATTCTGGCAGTGTATCCAGTAGGCCGGCGCTGTCCGGCTGAACACTGAGGGGTGGCATGCCGCACTGCAGGTGCTCCCACACAGACTGGATGTCAGCATCAGGTAAGCTGGGTTTTTATTCTTTTCTGTCTTTTGTTATTCTTTAATGCATGGGTGACCAAGCTCAGGCCTTGGGAGCTACCAACGGTCCATGTCTTCCAGGTCTCCTTGTTGGAGCACAGGTGTGCTCATTACTGACTGACACATTCAAAAAAATCTACAGTTGGTAGTGATTATCTCACCTCTGACTCTCTGAGGAGACCTGGAAAACATGAACTGTTGGTAGCTGGAGCGGGAACAGATCCTCTTCTCATCTGTGCACCGGTGGGATCTGTCGGGTATGTGCTCTGATGGCACCTCCAAAGCCATCTGCGCCCAGGGCACGTGCCCTACAAAACCCACTCTAGTTATGGCACTGTGTCTGAAACAACATAACATCATGGGATTTGGGAGCTCCTCATTTTTGCAATCAGCGATGTCCTGATGTCTGGAGAAAACTTCAGTGTACTGACACACAATCATCACCGCAACGATTCCCATTCATATTACTGCATGTTTGACGAGATTTCGAAACGTCACTAAAAACCTCAGTGTATGCCCGGCTTAACCGTAACAGTGTTTCCTAAATTCAGTCCTCAGAGACGGTGCACAGGTGTATCATTATTGGCTTGCTGGGTACAAACTACATGCTTTTCAACAGATTATCACACATCGAACAAGAGTTTGAAATGATATTGTGTATGGGTGTACACTGGTCAAGCCTGATCATTGCACATCACAAAACGTTGTTTAAATGGATCATTTAAAACTTCCAGTTTTACAGATCAAATAATGAGTCAATGACATTGCAAATGCGTTTACGCTGTTCTGTCCTTTAAATTGATCGTCCTCTACATGCATTAGGACCTCCTCTGTGGATGTACCTATACACATTTTTGTTGGAGAAGAGGATTATGGGAGCAGAAAAGCACAGGTCTGCTGGTGAATGGAGTGTACAGGGGGATTATTATGCTGATTGAGACTTGAACAGATTGGATCGTCGGAAAAACATGTAGGGGCAGATCCAGAACTGCGTCCGACAGCGAAGCTACGTTAGCCGCTAGCGTAACTTCGGCTGTTTGTACGTCCTGCGCACGCGCACGGCAGGTGTTACATCTCGTAACAGGACGGCCATAACACTGTCATAACTACGTTCGAAGGGGTGCGCCAACCATACGCTAGCGGTAACTACGCACTGGAGGGAGGCATTTAAATTGTACAGTATGGGTCGGGTTAGACAATTACGTACACGCAGACTTACGCTAGTAAAAGTTACGGTAGGGTATGGGGGTCGCAAATCAGGGTATTTACGTACGGCGATGGGGATGGGGAGTGCATAGTACTTATGATAGCGTAAACACACTAAGCTATCGTACGTAACCTGCACTTAGGTCTGGATCTCCCCCGTAGGGTGTACCCAGTTTACTCGTATTTGTAGAAGTAAAGTACAGGAAAGTAAGCGGATAAAGAAAATATTCCTTACTTGAGTTGCGTCTCCTTTGGACAAAATTCTAGTCTGTCATAGTCTGTCAGGAACAGAAAACATAACAAACGCTTACTTCTTAATAATAAAATAGAATTTTAGAACATGATTGCTATGAACAAAGGAAAATATGTATTAAAATGACATGAATTTCAGTGATCTTCTTTGGCGTGAAGCGTACCCAGGCCGCATTCACCGACCGCTACTACTTTCTCCCTGTTCTCGTCCAGTAGATTCTGCAGTTGCGATAGATAGTGGTCCGGGTCTCCGGCCTCAAACTCTCCACAGCGTGTGGGGTGACAGCCGACCGTGCTGTAGAAGCGATCTGACAAATACACGCGGTTAGTTTCATCTCTAGAGAAGACTCCAGCATTGCAAAAAAAAATTAGTCCAAAGACTTCAGAGATCCTATTTTACATCAGTGAAGGTCATATATGAAAGAGCAAGAGGCTTATTACATGGAAACCAATGTACACCATTATACACCTCTTTTTAAAAAACCTGCCCAGCTTCTGAAGCACACGGGAACGCACACGTTTTTATTATATTTTTATCATTAGTGTTTATAGTAGGGATCGGGAAAGCTTAAATTTATATGTCTTACGCCAACAGAACACCTTCACCCATCTGCCCTTACTTTCCAGAGCCTCTATGGAGTACCCACAATGACTATTTATCTCAAGTGTAAACCAGCGCCAGTCGCTGTCATTTCATTGGAGCAGTGAGAAATACCGTTAGTCTGCGCCAGGCGTATCGCCTCTCTGCTCTCATTTAAGTTTCCTCCTGTGATCATAAACTGTGAAAACACAAACGAGAAGATTCGGTCAATTTTGATATAAAGACAATGGGATAGATCCAGACCTAAGTACATCAGAGAATTTACACAAGCCATTTGCGTAAACTCACTGACAGGGAACATCTGCGCATGTATCGTTACATGATAGTACATACAGGGAAGGGGCAGACGTTTTCTTACGATGGTCATTTAATTGAGGACTACGGGGCGGAGGAAGCCCCGTTATGACTACGTACCTAGTCGTAATGTATAAGGTAGCAATCTGGACATGTAAGGGTCCAGATTTACTTCCAAGATTGGGTAGTGCAGGAGGCGTGAACTCCTCGCTACGTGATCGCAGTTACGGCAGGGATGCCGACTCTCCCGGAATGTCCGGGAGACTCCCGAAATTCGGGCAGTACTCCCGGTATCCCAGGAGAGCCAGCAAATCTCCCGCAAGTGACTTGAGGCCTGTGGTTTTACTGAAACCACGGCCTCAAGTCCTGCCCCCAATCTGCGGCATCAAGCCCCGTCCTGACCCCTATTTCAACTAAAAACGGGTCAGTATGAGCAAGGGGGCGGAGCCTAATGACGCGATTTGCATAACCGCATCATTAGGCCCCACCCCCTCCATGCGTCGCTAGCTTCTCTCCGGGATCTCCCGGAGAGAAGCTGCCAAAAGTCGGCAACCATGAGTTACGGACCCTCACACGCACATAATGCAGGCGTGGGTCTGGATCATCCCCAATTAGTAGAAACTGCTTGAAAATTCTCACGTTTAAATCTCTAAGCAGCTGCCAAAGAGTACAAAGGATTATGGGCCAGATGCCCGAGCGACGGATGTGCCGAGATCCACAATCGTAGGCCAGCAATATTCACGTATCCGTGCGATCGCTTATCACTCTCTTTGCTTAGACTTACAATGTCCAGGGCAACTTGTGCAAATAGAAAACAGCGCGCTACGCGATCGGAACGCATTCAGACTTAATAACAAAAGACCATGTTCACACTTAATAACGTGCTTAAATATACGCATGCTGTGTGCGTATCTTAGCGATTTTTTTCATTTTGCGCATGCGCCGTACAGACGTTACACACAGGAAACTGTTACGCTCGTGTCTAATGAGATCCGTAAGAAGGGGCTTGTCAGTACTCCGTAAGTAGGAAGTTAAGAAAAGTGGGTGGAGGGAGGCATGTAAATAGCGCAATATGGGCGGAGTTTGCAGAGCACACGTACTTTATCAAAATCCACATAAATATACGCATGGAGAGTTTAGGTAGCCCAATGGAGGCGGAAGTCAGGAGCGCCATGGCAGTGCACTTGCCACTTAATTGCGTATTTTTGCGAATCCGCATTTACTTATTTCCTTCTTATCTGTGGATCTGGCCCAATGATCCAAATCCAGACCTCTGATGTTGGATCCCCACTGTATCCTAACCACTACACGAGTGAGGGGCGGCCACTCCACACGTTCGTATGGAATCTACGCCAGCGCATCACCATCTTAACGTTTACTCACCGTTCCCACATAAAATGGTGGCAGCGCAGAAATGTGGCTGGTACGTAAGGCCCTTACTGTATAATCTGCACCCCTCCCCCCCACTCACACAGCAGAAACGTTTATGTTTTTCAGCCCTTTACCACCCGGCGTCGGATTCAGCAGCAGGACGGATCCAGAATTTCGTCCTTGTACTGCAGTGCCCGCCCATGCGCCACAGTATATTAGGATCCGGCCCAATGCCACTGCCGGGTTAGGACTGCCAGTGGGTGTGACTTGGTATGTATAGTATAGGTGTGCCCAACATTGCTTATCAATCAAGACTAAAGCAGGGTACACACTGGGGCTGTAATCAGCAGATAATCTTTGCAATCGCCCAATCAAAAGACAGTTACAGCAGATATCTTTCCAGTGTGTACTGTGCAGAGATCTCCTAATAGACACAGAACACACTTGAAAAAAGCAAAATAGATCTTTCCATGGTGGATCTGAAAAGATCAAATCAGAAGATCACAGAGCGTTTCTAAAGATTTCTCAGCATCTTTGGACAGTACACACTGGTCAGATATCTGGGGAAACGGTCTTTTGATTGTGTGATTGGAAAGATTATCTGCTGAAAAAGCCCCGGTGTATACCCAGCCTTACAATCCGCCACCAATTTTGTTTGCACAAGTCAGAAAAATGAAGACAGGGTATAGTTATCGGAAGTCCAACTGTGCTTGGGGAGTGGTTAGTGGAGTGAACACAAGGATGGCTGGAGTTTGCGGCCCTGGGATTATGGAGCCCCACATATCCGGTCATCGCAGATCCACGCGCATAGTAAGCGGAAGTCAGGATCCGGTCCTAGGTTATGAAAAGTGGGTTATGTGGATTATATAATTGCATGACACATATTTCAAAGAATCTATTTAACAAAGTGCCCAGTTACATCCACCCTGCTCGCTAGTATGGGGGAAGGGGGGGTCTTACCTTCTGTACACCAATTTTCACCGCTCGCTCTATTATATCGGCAAAGTCATCTGTGAAACAAAACAGCCATTAAAGTGACAGAACCAGCAAGACATTTACACCTTAAACCTCCACAATAGTAGCATGAGGCCAGTTCACCTCATGCCTGGAGTACTCTGTCTGACTCTATTATTACAGGCCAGGAGGTGGATTGGCCCCACACACACTGCTACTGTCTGACTGTCCGGAACTTTTTTCTTTTTTTTTTTTGCAGCCAGCCAATAGGCTAGCTGCATGAGTCTCCTGTCGAGATTGACAGGAGGCCCAGCCAATCAGTGCAGAGACTGAAAGAGCTTTCATTACTTTATGACTGCCATACTAGCCAGTAACAATGAAGACAGACAGTAACTCCGCCCAGGAGGAAGAGTGCAGCAGCTTTTCAGCATTCCATAAAATTTAATTATCAGATCCAAGAAGTTTTTAGGCGAATTATCGTTGTTAAGAAAAAAATGCTGCCCGTACACTACAGTGATTTTTGGTCAGATCATTAGATAATTAGATGATCGGAACAATAATAGTTCTAATGTATGAATAAACAACCCTGCTTTCAAATATGCATTATACAACAGTGCTACAATGTCATCTATATCAGTCTAGATGGACACGAAATCCTCCATGTGTCTTATGCTCCATCATCTTTATATATCTGTGCAGTCCGCATGGGTTTTATTCTGATTGTGTGTATTTTGGTATATAGTACACTTAATGCAAAACATAGGCAATTGTGCACACGTTCTCAGTTATATGCATCTATATTAGAAAGCCCGTCCATCTTTCTCATCATGACCATTACAATCATAGGGGTAGATCCGGAACTAAATACGCTAGTATATTCACGCTAGCCGCTGAGGTAAAACCGCTGTTTTGTATGTACTGCGCATGCGCATGGCAGATGTGAGGGCACGTAACTCAGAAAGTATGTACCAGCCTAGTATCAACAGCGTAACTACATATGAAGGGGTGTGCCAACCCAACGACACCCGTAATTACACTGGAGGCGGAGGGAAGCATTTAAATCGTACAGTATGGGCGTGGCTTAGGCAAGTACGTATGTGAAGCCTTTACATACGGCAGTAGTTACGCCGTGTAAAGTTAAGGTAGGGTTTAGAGAGCGTAAAACGGCCAAAGTACGTACGAGCGAGGGGAGTGGCTACATAATACGCTACACGATGAAACGTAATGGAAACGTAGGTCTGGATCTGGGCCATTAGTAGTAACACCAGGGGCCAGATTTAATAAGCTGTGGGAGAGGACTAGTGGAGATGTTGCCCATAGCAACCATTAAGATTCTAGCTCTCACTTTCCTATTACATGCTATAACATGTCATGCTAGAATCTGATTGGTTGCTATGGGCAACATCTCCCCTTTTCCTTTCCCACAACTTTGTAAATGTTGCCCCAGAAGTCAGAAAAGTACAATCCATACACTTTTAAAATGGCACGTCTGCGAATTTTTAAACAAAAGAATCAGAAATAAATTCCATAAACACATCAGATCAAATCAGATCCAGAGAATTAAAAATTTTAAAAAAAGTAACCAGGTGGAAAGTTCCACCTGGGCAAAACCATTATTCATTTGTGGATCCATTCCTCCCATGGTTCAACCTTCAGCAAATCTTCCATAACACTCTAAACAGAAAAATCCTCTCCTAGCAATATTTTAATATGGGGAAATAATCAAATCACTCCCTCATTTTTGCTAGGGAGATTTTTCTGTAATATTATAGGAAAATGTGAAGCCAAGACGAGTCCCCCATCTGTTAGATTCATATTTTTTGAATGACATGCTTTGATTTCTCTAATAAGGTTTGACAAAGATTAACAATCATTTATTATACATTTACAGGGATACACAGGTAACAGACATTACATTAGTTCTTAAACAAAGGATCTTTCCAATATGGCTGCTAACACATCACATGGCATTTCACATTATCTAGCAGACAGATATAATCAATTTAAGGGTGTTTAATTGCAGCCAGCCAATAGGCTAGCTGCATGAGTCTCCTGTCGAGATTGACAGGAGGCCCAGCCAATCAGTGCAGAGACTGAAAGAGCTTTCATTACTTTATGACTGCCATACTAGCCAGTAACAATGAAGACAGACAGTAACTCCGCCCAGGAGGAAGAGTGCAGCAGCTTTTCAGCATTCCATAACATTTTATTATCGGTCCCAAGAATTATCGTTGTTAAGAAAAAAATGCTGCCCGTACACTAGAGAGATTTTTGGTCAGATCATTAGATAATTAGATGATCGGAACAATAATAGCTCTAATGTATGAACAAACAGCCCTGCTTTCAAATATGCATTACACAACAGTGCTACAATGTCATCTATATCAGTCTAGATGGACACGAAATCCTCCATGTGTCCTATGCTCTAAATGTTTATATACCGCAGTACGCATGGGTTTTATTCTGATTGTGTGTATTTTGGTATATTGTACACTTAATGCAAAACATAGGCAATTGTGCACACGTTCTCAGTTATATGCATCTATATTAGGACACGAATACTAATGCTGGAGGCTGTTTCTCCCCTGGAAATATCTTAGAGGAATGTCCAGCTAAGAGTTCTTTATTGTAACCTGGATCGAGATTTGATGAATAATTAATGGTGGCCACCATAGCCAGGTCATAAAGATTCATTCATTCACCGACATACACACTTTGCACAAGGAGCAATATTATGCTACTGTTTTGAACTGTACAATCCTGTTGTTTTTTCATATATACTTTTTATTCTTGTTTTTACTTTATGGTGATCACTACACCTTGTCTTAATATTTGTACTTATTAAATATTATCCACCACCAGAATTTAGCGCAGCCTGGAATTTTCTGTTATATCTATTGCTTAGTGATCGGATTGGGTGATTCTGATCCCAGGCTTTTGCGCTCTCTTTCTGGCGTTGAGACCTTCAATGGTTATGGCTCCTCCTTATTTTTTTTTACATATCTATATTAGAAAGCCCGTCCAGCTTTCTCATCATGACTATTACAATCATAGGGGTAGATCCGGAACTAAATACGCTAGTATATTCACGCTAGCCGCTGAGGTAAAACCGCTGTTTTGTATGTACTGCGCATGCGCGTGGCAGATGTGAGGGCACGTAACTCAGAACGTACGTACCACCCTAGTATCAACAGCGTAACTACATATGAAGGGGGGTGCCAACCCAACGACACCCGTAATTACACTTCGGAGGCGGAGGGAAGCATTTTAATCGTACAGTATGGGCGTGGCTTAGGAAAGTACGTATGTGAAGCCTTTACGTACGTCAGTAGTTACGCCGTGTAAAGTTAAGGTAGGGTTTAGAGAGCGTAAAACGGCCAAAGTACGTACGAGCGAGGGGAGTGGCTACATAATACGCTACACGATGAAACGTAAAGGGAACGTAGGTCTGGATCTGGGCCATTAGTAGTAACACCAGGGGACAGATTTAATAAGCTGCGGGAGAGGACTAGTGGAGATGTTGCCCATAGCAACCATTAAGATTCTAGCTCTCACTTTCCTATTACATGCTAGAACATGTCAGCTAGAATCTGATTGGTTGCTATGGGCAACATCTCCCCTTTTCCTTTCCCACAACTTAGTAAATGTTGCCCCAGAAGTCAGAAAAATACAATCCATACACTTAAAAATGGCACGTCTGCGAAGTAAATTCCATAAACACATCAGATCAGATCCAGAGAATTGAAAAATGTTAAAAAAAAGTAACCAGGTGGAAAGTTACACCTGGGCAAAACCATTATTCATTGCAGGGGAGGCAAATTTCATCTGTTACAAACAGGTACCAGTGTAAAAGTAAAGCTGGTCAGTATCTGTGTGCAATACGAAAAAGTCAATTATTCTCCCAGCATGCAAAGAATAACTTTCACTAAAATTCCACATGGTTTTGCCCAGGTGTAAAATTCCACCTGTTTTCCTCTTATTTTCAAACTCTGGATCCGGTCCACAATAACTACACTGGAACACAGTCCATCAGTGTCATTATAGACCTAGATTGTGTATAACAGGGAATCTTATTTATTTACATACACCTGTCTGAGGCACATGCAGGTAAAATATGGCAATATACTATAATATCGGCCAGTGGGCCTGTTAGAGACCTCAGTAAGAAAGCGTATTTATGCTAGCCGCTATCAGATATCACATTCAAACTCACCTTGATGTTTCCTTGTACCTCTATAAATCCCTCTAAACATGGGATCTGTCAGATTGATGCCAATATCTGCAAACAGAAGCATATCAAGAAAATAAATATAGAACATTTTAGTGAGTGCATACTGCTTGGGACATGGGTTACTTTATTTTGCAGCCTTCTGGGACAGATGTATAGTCAGTAACATTTGCATATAATCTCAGGACCACACTCACACATGTAGGCACGACCAGGCTTATCTGGCATTTAGTACTACAACCCTCATCATGATAGATTCACAGAGTGCCATGACAGAATTTTCCACATCGTTCCCTTTTTATAGCAGCTAATCCAGAATTAGGAATGACAGTGCAGAGAGGTGCAGATCCGCATTAGGGTAAACCATGTTTCAATGTGTGTGGTAAATTCATTGGATGTTTTATGATGTTACTGTACACAACACCGAACAGATTATATATTTATATATAGGATCGGCTCCAGACCTCCGTATGTCAGCCGATTTCCACAAGTTGCAAGGAACAGGAAACAGGTCCGGCGCTCCATACAAACATTATATAACACTATGGCCCGGATTCAGTCTCACGTATGCTTTCCGTACGTGCGGGGAGTCCGTCCGACCGACAGAGGGGAGTGAACGCCCCCTGTCACTCCTCTCTCGTGTGCGGGCTTTATGGAAGCACAGGCCATTTCCTCAGAAACGGCATCGTATGGAACGAAGTTCTGTATGATGCTAGGTACACTGAGGTTACTAACATAACACTAGCTTAAAATCTGGACGGTACATGTATCATACCCTCCAACATGACCCATTCCATTAGGTACAAAATACTCCGCTCCTCAGTCTCCAACTGTCAGTTACTATGGTAACCTCCTTTGTTGAAGAGACAAATAGTTTTTTACATATCAATTAATTCATTTAAACCAGGTGAGTGACAGTTGGAAGCTAAGGAGCAGATTATATTGTACCGGTGTCTGCTTGCATATGTGTGTGTGTGTGTTCATATAATTGTACATTTAAGGCAGAGTTTTCCATGTATATGTGAATCACTGGTTGTACAGATCGCTAATCTGCATGAGAGAGGGCAGTGACAGGGTAGTTCAGGTCAGAATCCGGTCCACAGAGCTGAGCTACGACACATCCCCTGCCACTCATCTTGTTTGCACATGCTAGACTGTTACTTCCAACTGTAGTTAGAGGGCTGCACTGTATCAGGGTGGCCTACACTGTGTCTATAGGTCCCTGTCACACAGTGCAATGAGGGCTATGCATTATACAGCACTACAGGGCAGAGAACAGTGGATGTGGGTGCACAGAAGGCAGAGCAGAGCTCCCTCACCGATGAACCTGAAGACTGACATGCTGCTGATCTGTCCTGGCTACAGCCTCTCCTCTCACTGCAACTCCAGCAAAGTGGCCTTCTCCCCCCCCAGCAGCTGCTGCCTGAGGAACATGTGACCACTACCCTCCAATGGAAAACACTCTCCTGGCTTACAGGGATGAATGAGAAGCCATGCCTATCACCGCCCCCATGATGTCACAAGCCACACCCACACATGTTGTCACAAACTCCACCCATTTTCCCATTCATTACAGCAATGTATGTAACTAACAACAGAAGCTACTTACAACCTGTTCATTGTTTGTGTGCTATAAGCAATCTCTGCATGCAAGATAAAAAAAAAAACCCAATTAAATAAATGTGTTCCCTTAACAGGGATTATGCGAGTCCTTCATAAACCATTACAAATGTAATTTCTTTTTTTGCACGCAGGGAGGGAGAATAATTTGGGATTGCTTATAGCACAGAAACTCTGAAATGGCTTTTATTTTAATCAGTCATTTAGAGTAGATCTTGAAACCATCATCCTGCAACTCTAATTCTGGTGGCACAGTTTAAATCCCTCCTTCCCTTTATTTGACATGGAGATTAGCGCTTGTTTATTTCCTGTTATTCAAAACTCCAGAGCCCAGATTTACTGAGCTGCGGGTTTGGAAAAGTAAAGGTGTTGTCCATAGCGACCAATCAGCTTCTAGTTCTCACTTTCCTATTACATACTAGAGAATGTTAGCTAGAATCTTAGTAAATCTGGCCCCAGAGTTGATTAGCTGTAATTACTGCAGTAATACTTCCCAGTGTGTCCTAAACTCCTCTGCCTCAGTCACTGGGCATGATTCAATTAGCTAAAAATCGTTCGCCGGCGTATTTTTAACGCAATTTTTTTAAAAAATTACGGGCGATATTTTATTTTCCTATTCAATTATTTTTTTGCGTTAAAAATACACCGGTTTTTTAACGATATCTTTAATTAAAGATCCGCCCCTATGAGAGGTGCGGATTTTTAACGCTGCCCTATCTTGTGCCCCAACAGGGCATGCTGATGCTTGTGGAACTACCAGACAGGGACCACTGCGCAGGTGCCTAGGTAAAAAAAAAAAACTTCTCTGAAGTCGCAAATCACCTCCTGCTAGCAGGAAGTGCCCGGCGCTAATGACAGGTTATTAGCCAGTCTGAAATATCGTGGGAACGTTATTTCAGACACTGGCCAATAACCTGTCATTAGTGCTGGGTACTTCCTGCTAGCAGGAGGTGATTTGCGACGTTCAGAGAAGATTTTTTTTTTCTCCGTTAAATTTTTTACCGCTGGCTGCTGTTTTAGCGCAGCGGTAAAAAAATTATTGAAAATGCGAATTTTTAACGTTCAATTGCCGGCGAAGGCGTCGTATATATATTTTTTCCAACGCAATCTTTTTTTAAATATCGCCGCCAATTGAATCGGGCCCATAGTGTGTTGATCTCCCTTCTCCATTATTTTACCGCTGGCTGCTGTTTTAGCGCAGCGGTAAAAAAATAATTGAATATGTGAATTTTTACCGTTCAATTGCCGGCGAAGACGTCATATTTTTTCCGACGCAATCTTTTTTTTAAATATCGCCGCCAATTGAATCGGGCCCACTGTGTTTCAGATAGGATTTAACAGCAAAAAAGGCGTTCATTTGCACCCCGTTACAACCATGCAGGGGAAGGCAGATTAAAAGTGCGCTGATGTGAGCTGACGTGATGCACAGAGCTCGTAAGTGTCTGCAGCAGAGGCTTCCGTACACAAAGTGCGATCTTAGATTCTGTGAGTGCGAGTGTAGTGCACGAGCACTGACCTTGCACACACGTAGCTTCTGTGCCCTGAACCCTACATTAACTTTTACACTCACGGCCCTGTGCATAAGGGATTTATTCATAATGGAGGAACAATCCTTTGTTGTACAATTTAAATATCTCCCCCATGACACAGTAATAATAAATTGTTACTTCATTCTTACATTGTTTTGAGCTCTTGTGGTTGGAGGATGCGGGTTCCAGAGACAGACGCTGCAATACTTTTATTCACCATCGAGGCTCGGTGTCTGAGGGGACCAACTATCATGTTAATCTCTTATATACTGAGAAATAACATTACAGCCTGTATGTTTTATGGAACACGGGGGGAATGTTGTGCTTCCCATAAGGCCACCCATGCACACATTTATATATAATACACCAGGCTGCCATGAAGGATCACAGACATTTACATACACCTGTCGGTCTACTAGGAAGGGTTGTATACATTTATATACACAGACACCTCCTATGACAATGACAACAGACTTTTAAAAGTGCGGGTGTCAGATTTACTAAGCTGCAGGTTTGGAAAAGCAGAGATGTTGCCCATAGCAACCAATCGGATTCTAGCTGATATTCTCTAGTATGTAATAGAAAATTCTCCTTACACAATCTTCTAGATCCTCATCAGTCAGGATTTCGCTCTCAACACTCCACTGAAACTGCACTGACCAAAGTCCTCAATGATTTGGCTACTGCTAAATCCAAAGGCCACTACACTCTCCTAATTCTCCTTGATCTTTCTGCTGCTTTTGACACTGCTGACCAGTCTCTTCTCTTACAAATGTTACAATCAATAGGTATTCAGGACATAGCTCTTTCCTGGTTCACATCCTGCCTCTCCAATCGCCCTTTTAGTGTCTGCTTTTCTGGGTCCACATCT
>WWET01004873.1:19653-38180 GCA_011038615.1 Limnodynastes dumerilii
AAATCAACATGGTTTTGCCCAGGTGTAACCTTCCTCTCTTAATTTCAAGCTCCTTCTTAAGTCTGGATTCGGCCCCATGTTTGTACATGGCATGTGTACTAAGATGTGTGCTAAGACCTCCCCAAAATTATTAGAAAAAGTTGGTTCTCTTGGCAAGCAAAATTCCACATATTAAAATAAGTGCACAGTCCTATTCCTCAGAATGTCAGAGCGTTCAGGCAGATACCGGAATGGCAGTGAGAGACTCCAATATTTCCAGCAGGGCACTCACAGGAGCTTGCTATCCTCTTACATCTGCCAGGCACATCCACACAGCTGTGATTTAGAGTTGGACAGATTCTAGCTCAACTCTAAATTGCATTGGAAAAAAAGTCCAGTGTATGAAGAATCTGGCGTATTTTTCCTCACTCTTGTATGCAATACGGTTTCTTCAGGAGCAAAATCACTACTTTCCCTTTCTCCTGAGTAATTATCACATAGTTTGGGATTGCTGGTGGTGTAGGGGCATTTTAGAAAAGGATACAATCCTTGTGTATCAGAAGGTCGCCTTTGGAGGACAGGATGAACAGCTGGGAGATCATATTGTGGTCTCAGACCTGTAAAAGAGATAAAAGGAGAAAAGGTGATCCTCTTACCTAGTGGCAACAGTATAGTCTGTAGTAACAAGTACAAAACACTAGACTTGGGACCGGATTCACACTTAAGAAAGCACCTAAATATATGCAGGCCGTGTGCGTATCTTGGCCTCTTTTTGCAATTTGTGCATGTGCGATGCAGATATTATGCATGGAGTTCAACGCCGTGT
The DNA here is from genome assembly GCA_011038615.1 of Limnodynastes dumerilii. Classification (NCBI taxonomy): domain Eukaryota; kingdom Metazoa; phylum Chordata; class Amphibia; order Anura; family Limnodynastidae; genus Limnodynastes; species Limnodynastes dumerilii. The sequence goes on from WWET01004873.1 coordinate 20,459, forward strand.
CTAATGAGAGCTGTAAGAAGGGACATGCCACTTCTCCATAAGTAGGAAGTTAAGAAAAGTGGGTGGGGGGAGGCATTTAATTAGGGTATTAGGGATGGGGTTTGCAAAGTATGCATGTACTTTTTAAAATCCGCACAAGTATACGTACGGAGAGTTAAGGTAGCCCTATGGAAGTCAGTAAAAATCTGGAGGGGAGTGGCATGGGAGTGCACTAACCACCTAGTTGTGTATTTTTACGAATCCGTGCGTACTTATCTCCTTCTTATCTGGGCATCAGGCCCTTGATCCCGATCTCCGCGCATTTTCACGTAGGTCTGTAAGTCCGCACATGAGAGGAAAGGGAACTCCCCTGTCACTTCCCTTTCACGTGCGGATTACTGGATACTCGCATGCCCATAACCCAACCTCAAAATCTCTGCGCGGATGGTGATCCACGTGGACTTATCTACCACTGCCCACTTCCCTTCATCTGCTAGCCTATCCCCGGCCCACATGCGGTGGCGGGTAACACCCACCCACAAGGCACTCCTATCATACGGAACCACAAGATAGGAGTTCATTTGCTGAACATCTGGCGTACGCATACTTGCCGAAGTCGGATGACGTTATTAGATTTGGACCAGGCCTAGTGTTTGTAAAAAAAAAATAAAATCAAAGCACAATCCTGCCATTTTAATCTTCTAAAATCCAGAAATAGGGACTGTCCTAAGAAGACAAGACTGTTAGGCGATATGACCATACTATATACATCTGTGAAGGTAACAGGCCTTATAAATAATAAAAATACTGGATATAGACTTCCATAAAACGCTTGTTTTCAAGAAGCGTAAAACGGACACATTTCCAGCCTGGTTCCTCCTGATCCAGATTTCTGTACTGGAAGTGTCTCTGTAGGCAGAGCGTATGTGCATGGTATGTACGCTAGATGGGAGGAAGGCGGTAAATTTTAGAGTAATGGCGTGTTAAGGCCCTTACACCCTGTGCAGACTTCAGCGCTGTCCCCGTTTTAGGTGAGGATGGTGCTGAAAATTAAAGGTGGGGTCCATGGATCGTGAATGCATGAAGGGGAGCGGTTTCCTTTTGCACGCACAGAAGGCTGGTTACAGCTCTGAGCACAGCGATATCGCAAGCCTGGATCCGGCTCAATGTCTGTGGCTCTTGAACAGACTCTTTATGGAGTATTTTTGTAGACATCTAAAGATGCATTCAGGTCTGCACCAATCACATACTGAGCCTTGACAATTTTATTTCCCACTGAAACATGCACTGGTGTTAGGCTGCTACTGCTTGTTCCCCTTCTAATCCATAAATTGTATGTATTACACCCTTATATGCTGAGCGCATATTATATCCTCCTTTGTGCTACGCTCACAGGATGTGCTCTGGCAATTCAGCCATTTTGTGGACACATTGGTGCTGATCGAAAAGCACATGCAAAGCCAAAGCAGGCAGCATGCAAAACAAAGGCACGCACAATGTACCTCTGGAAGCCTAGGCGAGCACAGCATGTAGTGAAGATGAACAAAGCAGCCAAATCAATGCAGCTATGAGACTATATATGTTGTGCAAGTGCAGGGTAGTACACTGTATTGTAGTATGAAAATGGAGGTTATCAATAGTGTGAAACACTTCAGTTGCAATGTGAATGCACTAAAACAATCAATAAAATATTTAGTTATAAAAGTGATTTCATCACTTTTGCATTGTGTTTCAACTACGAATTTCTAAGGCAAGGGTCCAAAATACGCCCCCCCCTTCCCGACATGAGGCTGGTGCAAATGTTTTAACTTAGACAGTGCCTATTTCCATCTGCCTTTGGCTCTGTATCACGCACTATTGCATGAGCACATCCATACTGTACATAAGTCACAGGCTTCCATCTCTTCCCTCCCACCCTCCTAAGCAGGCTCAGCTTGTGCGTGACTGGAACTGAATTAGGTACAATTGCGCAAAAATCGTTTCTGAGCACGTGCAGAGCGAAATCATCCCGAGATTCATTACACGAGCTGGCATGCGCTCACCGCTGAATCGGCCCCATTGTCTACAGAGTCAACCATTTTGTGTGGTTTCTCTTATAGGTTACGCGCATTTTGTGCTCCACACTCAGAGCCTTATTTAGAGCTAAGCACTCAGATAAATTTATGGCAAGAAAAAAATGAGATGTGTTTATTTGGACATACGGCACCTTGATAGGGCCTCCATCCCAGGCCCGGAAATCTTGGGGTCCCCGATACACTCGGTTTTGTGGGCCTCTATCCCTCCACAACAGTGGATTGCAGAGGTCCGAAATCCATAAATACGCACCGTGGGCGGGGTGAGGAATTTAAATTGTACAGTATGGGCGTGCTAAGCGTCATAACTATGCAATGAGCTCAACAGGGCATGCTGATGCTTGTAGAACTACAAGCATCAAAAAAATGAGATGTGTTTATTTGGACATACGGCACCTTGATTAGGCCTCCATCCCAGGCCCGGAGCTATTGGGGCCCATCACCATCAGCAGACCAATCTTCCCTGCGCACCGGCCAACTGATAACGAAGGCCTGTGGGGATCCGCCCCATGTAATGTCAACTTCTGATGATGGCCCTGCAAATAAAATCCTGGCAACAGAAATCTTGGGGCCCCCGTTACACTCGGTTTTGTGGGCCCCTATCCCTCCACAACAGTGGATTGCAGAGGTCCCTCTGAACCTCTGGGCCCATCACAGCTGTCCCCCTTGTCCTCGGGCCCTAATAAAATAAACGGAGCTGATCCAGTTGCATTTACACCTTTTCTAGGTGCAAGTATAGCATAGACCTGAGCAATACCACGTTGAATTGCAACATGGTGAAAGCAGAATTGGAATTCAGAGGTGATGTGTCTTTGCTCAACTCAAATGTATAGATTAAAGCAGGGTTGCCGACTCTCCCGGAATGTCCGGGAGACTCCCGAAATTCGGGCAGTACTCCTGGAAAACACGGCCTCAAGTCCTGCCCCCCTGCCTAGCAACACTAGTATACTAGTGTTGCTAGGGACAGGAAGGGACTTGATGTCGCAATCTGCGGCATCAATCCCGTCCGACCCCTATTTCAACTAAAAACGGGTCAGTATGAGCAAGGGGATGGGGCCTAATGACGCGATTTGCATAACCATGTCATTAAGCCCCACCCCATCCATGCGCCGCTAGCTTTTCTCCGGGATCTCCCGGAGAGAAGCTGCCAAAAGTCGGCAACCATGGATTAAAGTTAAAGCTAATGCAATATTGAGTTCTTTGGGCCTGATCCAGACCTACGCTCGTGTGCATTTTTACGGCGATCGTAAGCGTAAAAACGGCTTTTTGTACTTACTGCGCATGCGCGGGACAGATTTTACGCTGAGAAATTCTGAGCATATGAGCGTATTAGTTTCGTATATTAACGATCGAGGGGGCGTGCCTGCCTTACGAAATCCATAAATACGCACCGTGGGCGGGGTGAGGAATTTAAATTGTACAGTATGGGCGTGCTAAGCATCGTAACCACGCAATGAGCATACGGACGCTCACGGTTATGATCAAAAAAGTTAGGGTAGGGTTTGCTGGGCGTAAGAAAGCAAAACTTAGCACGACCAAGGGGAGTTCCTATTGCTGTGCATCGTAGGTACACCAGCGTTAATACGCTATGCACACGAGCATAGGTCTGGATCAGGCCCTTTGTGCAAAAGTAATGTTTTTTTCTCTGCATGTAAAATAATTAAAATTAATTAGCTCCCATTAGTTTGTAAAATGCTTTAGCTGAGCATTTTCTATTTTTAACATTATTAAATAAAAGTATTGCCCATATTTTCAACAGACAGTCATTTTACTGGGACCATAGCCACTGTGCAACCATTTTGTAGCCACTCACAGGCATATGCTTTGACAGACATTTTGTATGTAAACACATTGTAACCAGTGTTAATATATTGTAAGTGTACATTGACAGGATACATCTATCAAGTAGCCATACTCTTAATAGAAGCAGCCATTTTACGGACATATTATTAATGTTTATGGCATTATATTTCAATATAAAGTACTCTCATTTAAAACTTTTAAAGCCAATAAATCTGCAAATATAAGGTGAGAAAGACAGGAGCTGGTGTGTGAGGACATATAGGTCGTGTAATAGGAGGGTACATTGAGTCCCCTCAGATAACCCTGTCACATCACTATTATTGTTCACGCAGACAAAGCGCGGGAAGGGTCGTCACTCGACACAGTACGCTCCCATTGGCTGGTCAAGCACACGAGACCTCTGTCAAGAAGGGGAGGTCTGGAGGCGGTGCGTGCGATGAACAGACGCAGCCCCCCCCAGCGCTGATTGGCTGGCGCTGCGGCAAACTCGGTCACTATGGGCGGGACCCGCAGCCCCTTAGTTACTTACAGCCTATAGGAGCGCAGAGAAGAGAAAAGCCCGCGAACAGAAAGCCCGCGAAAAGTACAGGAGAGAGCGTCGCGTCACAGACTGCGCGGAGATCACAACTAGAGCGAAGCCAAAAGTAGCAGCCATGCCCCGGGACTACCAAGCCGAGAAAGGTATGAGAGGGGGCGAGGAGTTGTGCCAGGTATCCGGGGTCCGCCGCCTGCTGAGGTAGTGATGTGGATGGTGACCAGGGCTGCGCGGAGCCTTGTCGGCGGTCGGGGTATCCTATCCCTGTGATTCCCTTCACTTCTATCCAGCCGCCTGTACACAATATCCTCCACTAGAGGGCACCAATGGGCTCTGTGGAGCGATCACGATCGGTGTAACGTACGTCATCTGGGCATGTCGTTCGCTATAGACTTACCCGCTCCGGCCGCCAGTGTCTCTACGTTTGGGGTAATATTCTATACGAGTGGCGATCTTCTGCTGGGCCCCAGCCGGTGGTTGCATCGTAACTTCCGCTTCCGGGTTACTTACGTCATGTGGTCAAGTGAGCGCTGTAGTCAGAACGGTATTGTGCGTGTATTGAGTTTTAGGCTTCTCCACCGTGATCCATTTCTCTAGGTTCAAGGTACTCCACTCTTGAACTTCCAACTGTCAGTTGCTGTGGTAACCACCTGTGTTATAGGAGAAATGTCATTTAACTTCAGTTACTCAATTAGCACCAGGTGAGTGACAGTTGGAAGATTAGGAGTGGAGTATTGTGTACCTGGTGGAATGGTTCATGTTGGAGGTTCTAGTATTCCTTATAGCCCCTGCATATGTGTTGTGCATATTACACCTCCTGGCTATTTTGGCCATGTAATAAATATGTACCCCCAGCTGTGCTGTCACTGGCTATATAGAATACCCTGTTTTTCCAAAAATAAGACCTAGCCATAAAACAAGCCCTACCTTGATTTTTCATATTTCCTGAAATAAAAGCCCTAGTCATGTGTAGTGTGTCCTGACTGCTGAACAACGAGGCTTCCTGGTCTGTGAGTGTCCGCACGCCTGGCCCACTGTTACTGTGAGCCTCCCTCTCTGATCCTTCAGTGAGTGATCCCTGCTGGACAGCTGTGGTCAACTGCTGACAAATACTTTGGGTGGACTGGGGGTGCTCAGTGCACTGGGCTCTGAGCAAGTGAACTACGGTGTGCACAGTAAAGATGAGCGTCCATTTCCTGCTCAATAGGAGCCATTTTATGTGTTTAGCTGGCGCCGAACCCCAGCTTAAGCTGTCTAACTCAACCACAGACCCATCAACAAGCTTCATCTTCCCTATACCAAAAAAACCTACAGTGTGCTTCACTGCTAACCTAAATGCAAGAGGGGATAAAAAAATAAGCCCTACCCCAAAAATAAGCTGTAGTGTCTTTTTTTTTTTTAAAACGTGTGTGTGTTTTTTTTTTTTTTTTTTTTTTTTTAAGAGAAAAATGTAAGACCCTGCCTTATTTTCGGGGAAAGATGGTATACTGGTTAAAAGCATAGTCAAAATATCTGGGAAGAGTAAGATCATGTCTCCTATTGCTCATCTACAAAGGGTAATGGTGGTATGCTCTCCTCACACACCCACTCCTTCACTGGCTGTGCAAAATACACACATTAGCTATAGTAACAATTTGCTGCATACACAATGCTGCCGCAAGTAGTGTAGTATCTAGAACAGATTGTTGCCTGATCCTAAGGTTATGTGAGGTGAGACTGCTCTCCTTGCACACACGGGAATTCTGACAGCAGGACCCTAGCCTATCATTCACACCAACCTCCTAGAAAAATGGGTTGGTGTGTAAATGAGGAATGTACTTAAGGGTTTAATAAAGCCTTTACTGAACAATTTACTTACCTCCTTCCCACAAAGGATTTTCACTGTATGTATGATGTACTGGTCTGTTGTGGGAAGGTTATCACAGAATCTTGGGTCCTGAGCTAGAGTCCGCATAAACGCATGTGCGCTTGTGGGGTCTTTCTGCTCCATCTGGAAATGGCGAGTCTGAATCCATAACAATGGTATTCGTTAAATATGCATTTCTTTGAGTTTCCATCACTCGTAATGCTGGGGGTGTCAAACATGTGTAAGTTTTGTGAAGTAGTAGTGCTTTTCAAGGCATTTGTGTCATGAAGAATGTGACCTGTTTCTCATTCGATTGACAGGTGTTTAATGTAATTTAGAATAATGATTTCAACTTGGATGTAGTGGGTGTCTAATAAGCCAATATAGATGTGAACTGTCAGTGGAGTGGATCTGGTTCCTATGATTTTCTTGCGGAGTAAAAATAATATAGTACCTACAAAATACTGAGATCTGCTTGTTTGGGTTCTACATCTAGTATATTGGGTTTTGTGGGCTTCATATATCTTCTCATGCTCTGTGTATGTGACATACCTTTGCAAACTGTTGCTGTCTGCTGTCTAGAGTTAACCTGTATATTGGACTGCTTGTCAAAAACAGCAGTGATCTGACACGTGTTCCAGACACGACAGGCTTTATTTTGTGGTGATGACACAAAGTCAGGCAAAGAGATTCTGTGAAAGTCCCAGTATGATTCAATAGCAGAGGCATAGCTCCAATTTTCATATACTCACTTAGCTCTATGATGTTGATGCAGCAAACTTTGCATTGAAACCCAATTCTTCAACTCTTTTCAGTATCTACGGATCTGTAACTTGGCTTATTTTTACCACTCCCATGTTCTACAGTGATTGCTCACATCTCTTCTCCATTTCTCTTGCCAGAAAAACTGAAGACCTTCCTGCAGGAATTCTACAAGGATGACGAGTTTGGAAAGAAACATTTTAAATATGGAGAACAGCTGGTGAGTGACTCTGGGATGGTCAGGACTGGACTTGGTCAACCTGTGACTCTTCAGGTGTTGTAAAACACAGCATGGTTTTTCTCTAGTTTCAGAACACCTGGGAGGCCACATGGTGGCCAGACTGCTCAGTATGTTGTCCTCTGTCTTTTCCTGATCCTCTAATTCCTGTCTGATTATTCATTTCAGACTAACATTGCTCACAGGGAGCAGGTTTCCCTGTGTATAGACCTTGATGACCTGGCAGAGGAAGACCCGGAGCTGGTAGATGCCGTTTGTGAGAACACCCGTCGGTACACCAACCTTTTTGCTGATGCTGTCCAGGAGCTGCTGCCTCAGTACAAGGAGAAAGAGGTGAGAGCCAGACCCATCGGCTGTATATCCTTGTCTCTATTTACCAGCTAAGCTGTGAGAAGCCATCCTTACTCTTGAGCAACACAAATGCATGCTTTCTTCCAGGTGGTAAACAAAGATGCCCTTGATGTCTACATAGAGCATCGGCTAATGATGGAACAGAGGGGAAGAGACCCCGCTGAGATCAGAGACTCGCACAACCAGTACCCTCCGGAGCTTATGCGTAGATTGTGAGTAGCCTTTAAGATTTATTTATGCCTTAGGCCTGACCAACCTGTCTCTCCAGGTGTTATGAGTCCCAGCATCCTTTATCAGGTGTCAACACTGTCCATGCAGTTGAAGCATCCTGGGACTGGTAGCTTCACAACACTTGGAGAGCCACCAAGCTTGCCTTGCGCTGCTCTACAAATGATCACTGGCTGGCCAGATCTGTCGTTCAGTGATGGGGTTGTGAACCGTTGCTCATGAGATCTGTTTCTTGCAGCGAGTTGTACTTCAAGGCTCCATCCACTTCCAAATCTCTTGTCGTCCGTGACGTGAAAGCGGAATCCATCGGCAAGCTTGTAACTGTCCGAGGAATCGTCACCAGAGTGACGGAGGTGAAGCCCATGATGGTGGTAGCCACCTACACATGTGACCAGTGTGGTGCTGAAACCTACCAACCGGTAAGGAACTGGTCACTTAGTTCTATGTGAGAGATTGCGTTTTCCAACCTCCTCACAAGCAATCGTTGAGGGTTATTTGGATGGAAAGCTGTAGGGATCCTAAACACTTGCATTTGTGCACCTCTTTGGCTGGCAAAATATTTATTTTTCCCTCAATGCGCTTGGCTACCAATAATCATTCTCTCTCCTGTTCTAGATTCAGTCTCCAACCTTTATGCCTCTCATAATGTGCCCCAGTAAAGAGTGTCAGACTAACCGGTCAGGTGGAAGACTTTACCTGCAGACAAGAGGTTCCAAGTTCGTTAAGTTTCAGGAGCTGAAGATTCAAGAACATGTAAGTGGAAAAGGGACCATTTCATTGGCTCTGGGTCATTTATTCAGACAGCAAGTCCTCTGTTCCTGTCACCTCGCTTTACATCTGGATTTTCCCCTTTAATGATTCTAGAGCGACCAAGTACCAGTTGGTAACATTCCCCGTTGTATGACCGTATATGTTCGTGGAGAGAACACGCGCCTGGTCCAACCCGGGGACCATGTTGGCATCACTGGGGTGTTTCTTCCCATGTTGAAGACAGGCTTCCGGCAAGTAGTGCAGGTAAATACTGTGCCTATGGACAACAAGTATCTGTCAGCTGGCTGGGGTTTGGCACTGCATGCATCGTGAGCTCTTTATCATGGTCTCTTGCAGGGTCTGCTTTCTGAGACTTACTTGGAGGCCCATCGGCTGGTGAAGATGAACAAAACGGAGGACGATGAGCTTGGAACGGAGGAGCTGAGTGAGGAGGAGCTGAGACAGATTACAGGTAAGGAGGGAGCATTGGATCCCTTGACTTCAGCACTTTCTTCGGTTTGGACCCCTATAATATAAAGTTTTTTTCTCTCTCCAGAGGATGACTTTTATGAGAAGTTGGCATCCTCCATTGCTCCAGAGATCTATGGTCATGAGGATGTGAAGAAGGCGTTATTGCTGCTCCTGGTGGGTGGTGTTGACCACTCTCCTCGTGGCATGAAAATAAGAGGTAAGAATTGTTCGGCAGTGATCATGTCATAGGTATATACAGCAGATGCCTCATAATGACTGACCTGCCACTTGCAAGTTTTTAACTTGGTTTCTCTAATTTTCAAGGAAATATTAACATCTGTCTAATGGGAGATCCTGGTGTAGCAAAGTCTCAGCTACTGTCCTACATTGACCGTCTGGCCCCTCGCAGTAAGTATCCCATTTATAAACTTCCTCATATTACGTCTCCCCACAATAATTAAATTAAATTTACGTTCTACTGTATTAGAGCTCACTTAAAATTGGCAATCGGTGATTGAGAGGGCTGCTGTAACCCTGGGCACAATTGGATTATCTGTGTATCCTCTAGGATTAAGATTGAGTTGTGGGGAGAATTTAACACGCCTCACTCTAGTTTGCATGGTGTGATCCTACATGGTGATGTCTGCCACAGTCTGTTCCTTCATTGGGTGTCCAGATAAAAAGCTGAAATGTCCGCTGTGAGCTTGTAGACAATGAACTGCAAAAACTGAACTTGTTTCTCAACACTTGTGCCCATAGTATGTGAATCTATTGGACAGGCTTGATGGATGCTCATGTTTTGAGCCTCGTGTTGGGATCTTGGATTGAATCCAGGCCAATGCACGCACAGCATTTTGAAGCCTCTGCTAAGTGCTATCCTGTATTCCACGTGTATGCACTTCCCTCACAAGTACGGCGCTTCCTAGCTCAGTACTCTACGTTAACTTTTATGCTGACGCGCCTGTACACGTATGCATGGTGGGTTGAAACGCCCCACCGCTGGAATGGCTCTTTTGAATCATGGAGAATTGTGCGTTCCGATACCTAACAGACCTGTTCACACGCACTGAATAATGACATGTTCTGTGTGTATGTGCCCTGTTGTACACTACTCTGGATCTGGTCCTTTGTTTCGTTGTGGGAATATTGGTTTTTCCAGTTATGTTCCTCACTTTTTTTTTTTTTTTTTTTGCTCTCCTCCCTCTAGGTCAGTACACAACAGGTCGAGGGTCTTCCGGGGTTGGTCTCACCGCTGCTGTGATGAAGGACACTGTAACTGGCGAGATGACCTTGGAAGGAGGTGCCTTGGTTTTGGCAGACCAGGGAGTCTGCTGCATTGATGAGTTCGATAAGATGATGGACACGGACCGTACGGCCATCCATGAAGTTATGGAACAGCAAACCATCTCCATTGCCAAAGTGAGAAGCCTTTCTATTGCTGGCTAGCAGCAGCCATAGCTTCAGTTGCATGTGATCTCTAGCTTTTGGCTTCATGTTCTTTAGCTGATTAACCAAGACAACAGAACACTAGTACTTTACTGTGTATCTGCTCTCTCTAAATACAATATTTCTCTTAGGCTGGCATCATGACCACTCTGAATGCCCGGTGCTCCATCCTCGCAGCCGCTAACCCAGCCTATGGAAGATACAACCCTAAGAAGACCGTGGAGCAAAACATTCAGCTCCCCGCCGCCTTACTGTCTCGATTTGACCTGCTCTGGCTAATCCAGGACAAGCCGGACCGAGACAACGATCTCAGGTAGGTCTACTATCGGGGTGCGAGAATTCCTTGGCGTGTTAATCTCTGAACATTTAATGTGTCCAGACTACTGCAGTGGCATTATTTTGACTGCTCTCCCTTGCCCCCTACAGGCTAGCTCAACACATCACATATGTCCATCAGCATAACAAACAACCTCCATCCCAGTATCATGCTCTGGACATGAAGCTGATGAGGTGAGTCTGCTACTCGGATCATGAAGTGGAGATCGCTCTCCCCATAGAATCGAAAAGCTTGTCAGCTGCAATATTCATTCGTAAATTATTAATGGCTGCTGCTACTCCCAACAACCTGAAAATCAAGACATAAATGGTAGAAAGAAAGATAGTTGAACGTTTATATGCGCAAAATCTGTATGAAACTTGCACACGTCCTAATTTGACAAATTAAAATTGGGAAGAAATTGCAAAAAAAAAATCTAAAATTTAGAGCGGCAAAAGATTGAAAAAGTGGCTTTAAAACCACCTTAACTGTGTAAAGTCTTATGTTTACATTCTATTTTTTCCCTTTATAAATATAATAAAATATATAATATAGACATTGTCCAACCCTCTTTCTACCATACTGGAAACTCTTATCATGGTAGGTGGGTATTTTGGTGCAGAGTGGGTAAGATATCAGGCATGAGGTAGAGGTTGGGTCAGTGGGTACTTGTGGAAACTCCATTAAAAAAAAAAAAGTATATCTTTGGTTTGAGGAGCAAACTCCAAAATGGCCCATTCCACCAGGTACACCATTATCCGTCCCTGAGCTTCCAACTATCACCTGGCTTTAATTGCGTTACTGACATTTAAAAGAATTGAACACTGTTACCATAGTAACTGACAAATAGCAGATCAGGAGTGGATTGTTTTGCCAGTGGGAGTGGGTCATGTTGGATTGTCATCTTATGCTGTGTAGCAGTATAGGAAAATCTTGCAGGTGATAGGGGTAAAATGCATTAAGGAAAATAAGAGGTTGCAGCATATGACTTGATGCCTGTCCTTTTCTCTCATGTAGACGTTACATCACCATGTGTAAGCGCAAGCAGCCAGCCATCCCAGAATCCCTTGCAGACTACCTAACGGCTGCTTATGTGGAGATGAGGAAAGAGGCGCGGACCAATAAAGACACCACCTTCACCTCCGCCAGAACCCTCCTGTCCATCCTTCGGCTTTCCACAGCTCTGGTAAGACCTCTGCTAAATCCTGTCCTTCCTTCCAGCATGATAGACCGGGCGACCTCTGTCCTTGGAGCCCCAAAGTGCTGTTCGTGCAGGTAGCTTTGTGGTCATTCTACTGTAAGAACAGCACTTCCTGTGCTCCCTGGGACTCCTTCTGCCCTGCACTGATGCCCCACCGCCCTTCTGCGACTGACTGGATAGGCCGATGTTGACAGGCAGAGACAGGAGCAACTGCTGGTGTATCCTGGAAGCATTGCACTTGTCTCGGTCTGATAGTGTTGGCAAAACAATGCGACTGATTGAAAGGACACGAGTCTCGTCTGAGCTGCAGGCTGTCTGGGGTTTTTACTTGCTGTGAGTCAGCTTTCAGATTGGTTGCATAGGTCCCCAAGCAATAAAAATTGGTGTATTTGATGGAGTGGAGCTGCATGATCCATGTGTGTTCTCTTGAAAACCTAGAACGTGATTGCAGATAAGTCATGTGACACTTCCAGACTGTCCAGTTTTTATATACGATCTATATAATATGGTATAATGGCTAACCTGTGACACTCCAGGTGTTGTAAAACCCAGCATGCCTTGTCATGCAGTTAAAGCATGCTGATACTTGTAGATCCACAACACTTGATAAGCCAGAGGTTATCCTGACCTGCCCTATTTGATCCAGGTGTTTTGTGAATCTTATCCATATGCCACGTTAGTTTTTTTTTTTTTGTTTTTTTTTTCCAAAGGAAGACTTTATGTAGAAATAAAAAATGACCACAAATAAGACCCATTAGGTCCATCGTTATTCCCATACTAACTTCTTTTAAAGTTACTAGACTCTGCATGTTTAAATTGTTTTGTTAAGCCTCTACCTCCTGAGATGGAAGGCTGTTATTTATCAACTACCCCTTATTAACTACTCGGAAAGAAGTCTTGAGAGTAACAAGCAGTAGCCAGGTAACGTGGGAGACTTAGTAGCAGAGAGAGAAGTAGTGATGCCGCTTAATGGGTCATTGGTGCGGCCTCACCTGGAATACTGTGTTCAGTTCTGGAGGCCGTATCTCCAGAGAGTTGTATACTACATAGACTCTGTACAGAAGAGCAATTAACAAGGTGCATGGTCTGTGCCACACAACTTACTGAGAGACTAGAGGAAGTAACATGTATAGCTTTGAGCAGAGAAAGGCAGGGGTGATATATCCGCTCTCATATATTAAGGGGTGTAACTGGGTACAGGAAGGGGTTATTTTTCAAAGGAAGGGGTGTATTATAGCACAAGGGCATGTGCATAATGCTGGGGGCTGATAGGTGCAGAGGAAATAATGACTTCACTGAAAGAGTGGTTGATAAGAGGAATGGCCGCCTAGCTGAGGTTGCAGAGGATAACACAGTAGAACAGTATAAACATGCTTGGGATAAATAAGGATATCCCAAATCTCAAACTAAACTGAAAAGTCAAAGGGATCTAGAGTCAGTATAGCTTAAATAAACTGGGCAGACTGGAGGGGTCGTTTCTCATCTGCTGTCACTTTCTGGGTCTCTAATTGTCGTCATATTCGCTTGTCCACTCTCCTGGGCTACAAGCGCCTGCCTTAAGATTTCCTTGTGAAGAAAGGGTGTCCCTGGAAATACAGACCTGTGTGTGTGAGGGCACAGGGATCATACACCTGTGTCTGTAGAGTGTCAATTATCTTATCTGAATACATAGGAATGCCTTCCGAGAAATCGCCATAGATTCTCCGGAGACTCTGAGCATATGTTATGTGAAAAGGTTATCTAAAAAATGTCTGCATCCAGTATCTTTACCTGTGACTGAGTGACTGCAGCTATCATCGTGACAAGCCATAGTTCTATCTGCAAATGACCCAAATCATTGAACAGTCTGTGTTTGCATGCCGCCATAATATATGTGTGTTCTGTAGTCAAGATAGAGGACAAAGTGATGTTGGTTAAGAGCCTGAGTGGGGGAACGGTGTTCAGAATACCCGCTGTGGAATGTATATTGGTGCTTTGGATTTTGCTGGTTGCTGTAAACTTATCTTGTATTTGTGCAACGTGGTAATCCTTAAATCCGTGTTGGTGACCTGAATAATTTGTTCACCCCTGCCCCTTGTAATGTGACTAATGCCCCCTGTTACTGCATTAGGCCCGGCTACGTCTTGAGGACGTGGTGGAGAAAGAAGATGTGAATGAAGCCATGAGGCTGATGGAGATGTCCAAAGACTCCTTGGTGGGGGATAGAGGCCAGGCATCAAGGTAATATTAGACCGAAGTGACTTAGGTCTCTGAAGGTGGCTTTGTGGTTGTTCATCCCCCCAAATAACCGCTTTCCCTGCTTCCTCCAGGACACAGCGGCCTTCAGACGTCATCTTTGCCACGATCCGTGAGATGGTGCCGGAGAAAGGAGCACGTAACGTCAAGTACTCGGAGGCCGAGCAGCGCTGCGTGTCTAAGGGGTTCACTCCGGCCCAGTTCGAGGCGGCTCTGGACGAATATGAAGAGCTGAATGTCTGGCTCGTCAACCAGGCCCGCTCCAAGATTACCTTTGTGTGATCTCTTGTGGAGATGAAATGCTTAATCCGTGTTACAGCCTCGTCATCGATCTCCCAAGAACTTTCCTTGAGGTTGACCTAGGCCAACTGACTTTTAACCCAAATAAGTGTTTTTGCCTTGCGAAGCATTGATAGATTTCTTTAGAGGACATCAGATACTTCTGCTATAGACTATCCCCCTTTGAATGGGAACCGTGCGCTTCGGCATCAACCCAATAAACTTTTTTTTTTTTACTAGTTTGACAGTTTGCAATATTATAATCACAAAAATAAAATACCTGATCGGAGTTATTTCAATACACAACTTCCCAAAACTGAGTTTTTAGAAACCATAGCATTAACTGGAAATGTTCTATTTGTCCGTGCACTTGCTTGATCCAGACCACCTTTCTTTGAGGGAGGGGGTTGCTTTACTCTTTCAAGAGGTAGGAGTTGTCCAGAGTAAGCAGGGATATGTAGAGCTAATAAAATGGCGATGGATCAGAAAAGATAAGCCTGTGTGAGCAGTCAGTGGTTTCCTAAGGGCTTTCATGGATGCAATGGGGATCTGCCATCTAATCCCTGTTCAGGAGATCAGATCTTAGGCTGGTTACACACTGAGGGGCTGATTCAGAGCTGCACTTAAACTTTTTTTTAGGTGGATGTGTACAGCTTGGCTAAACAATTTTTTAAAGTAAGGGGTGTTAATTTAAAATCTCTTGCATGAAGGGAAAATACATCACATTTACACAATGAACTAAAATGCTGCATAGCTTTGTTTATCCTATAAAATAGAGTTGAACTAAGACACTTCACCTCAATTTTATTTCTGATTTTACAATTTAAATCTGCCTCCCCTTGCAATTCAACATGCTATTGCTCAGGTCTACACTTGCACTTAAAAAAAGGTGGAAGTGCAACTCTGAATCAGCCCCTGGCTGTTTTTGTTAACGAGTCAATGTTACTGCTGTAGCCAATGGCTCTGATTCAGAGTTAGGGAGTAAGGGGAGAAACAGGTGGAAGTGTACAGCTCGGCTAAACCGTTTTGCACAGTAAGAGGTTTTAATTAATTGGAAATCTTTCCCATGCAGACAATTCTTTACTTTTCTACATAGAACTCAATTACTGCGTAGCTTTGTTTAATCTATGAAATAGAGTTGAGCTAAGAAACTTAACCTCTCCTTTCTAATTCTGGATTTGCAAAAGTTTGCCTCCCCTTGCAGATCCACATGGTGTTGCCCAGGTCTACACTTGTACCTAACAAAAAAAAGTGTATATGCAGCTCTGAATCAAAATACACAATGTGAAGATCCCTTGCTGGATTGCTGTCATTTCCCCATAATGCATTTCTTAAGATCTTTCATGCAGTAAATGATTCTGCCTCTTCCTGTGCTCCAATGCTGTAACATTGGTAATGGAATGAAATGAAACCATTCTTTTGCATTGTTGGGCAGTACACATTGGTAAGATATCTGCTGAAACTGTTTATTACTTGGAACAATTATCTGCAGAAACAGCACCAGTTTAGGCTCTGGTCCACAGTGTGTATGTCCAATTCATGGCATGGGATGTATCAGAGCTCACGATCTGTTTTATAACATCTTGCAGGGGTTGTGAAAGATGTATGCACAACCGCTGTTTGATGGTTGCTCACATTTAAACAACCAGATTGTTAGTCTCATGGTCTGATTAGGGGAAGTTTATACAAGGCCTGGCCAACCTATAGTTTCCATACAGTTCAAAACTTCACCCCGTTTGGAATTCAGTGATACAGCTCTTGACTACTATTTTAGTAAAAGACGTCTGATTTCTGCTCCCTCTGTCAAGTAATAAATCGTTGGTGTTTTAACAATGCAGCTAAAGCTGTTATCCAACATGCAATGGAAATCTCCGCTGCTTACTCTTAATACTGGTTTGATAGACTTGATACCTACATGTTTATGTAAGACCTTACTCTCTCTACACCAGATGAAGCTTCAGAAGTGATTAGCACTTGCATAGCATGGTCACATTTCAGTGGTTACCAAACTTGGTCCTCAAGACTCCCCAACAGTGAATGTTTTACAGATCTCCCAAGATCAAGGGATATAATGATGCCGTTTATTAATATTTTAAAGTCAGTAATGAACACAGCTGTACTCTAGAAAGGAGATTTGGAAAACATGCATTGTTGAGGACCTGTTAAGACTGCCAGAGAAATGGATTCTAAATTCAAGACCAAACCCAAATGACCCTCCCTTTACCCTTCAACGTTTCAATTTACCTCCTCATTTATTTCTTTAAATTATATACTATTCTTTTTCTCTAAAGTATCTGAATTGTAAACACATTTGACTGTTCAGGGTGGTGAACAGGATAGTGTTCTTATTCTGTGGAATCCTAAAACAGTGATAGATGAGGGTAAATACTCTTAGCAGCCAGAGGATACTTCTATCCCAGTGTTGGCTAACCTGTGGCACTCCAGGTGTTGTGAAACTACGACTCCCAGCATGCCTCATCTGCAAAAGCATAGTGGATACCAGACAAAGCATGCTGGGAATTGTAGTTTCACAACATCGGGAGTGCTGCAATGATATGCTTCCCCACAAGATGGCGCTGTGCAGAAATATGAATGAAAATCGTTGCAGAAAAGATCGTGTCAGTATACACTTAGGATTTCAACAAACATCAAAAGGTCACTGATCGTGTAAAATTAGGATCTCCTAAAAATAAAATCCCAAGATGTGATGCCGTTTCTGAAGATTCTGAAACGTTGCGGCGCAGTACAAGCTGGTAAGATGTCGGAGCTTTCTGACAATTATGTAATCTGCATAATAATAGTCCGATAATCCTCCAGTGTGTACCCAGCGCCCGGGTTGGGTCAGAATGCACTCTGATTGTGGAAATTCCAGGCTAGCCAATCACATGGAAGGTGGTCAATGCTTGTGAATGTGGATTTTGGTCACTCTGAGAATGTAGCGCATAAAAGCCACCCAAAACCTACTAATAAATAAAAAATATAAAATAATTCACACGCTATAAATATAACATATCATGTAAGCCAAAAAGACCAAAACACTTCTTTAGGAGTGACAGATCATGTACATCATGGATGGCCAAACGCGTTATCTACCAGCAGTCCATGTTTTCCAGATCTCTTTGTTGTAAAACAGGTGTGTTCCTTACTATCTGATGAATGTGTAAGTACTCTGTGCGATCGCACGGTGTATGGGCCTGATCCGGAGCTACG
>WWET01004873.1:44364-68049 GCA_011038615.1 Limnodynastes dumerilii
AGTGTGATAGTAACGCTGGTCAGTATCTGTGTAATAATATAATAATATAATAGTATTAGAGATGGGAGGTGATAAATAACAGTGTAATAGTAACACTGGCCAGTATCTGTGTAATAATATACTAATATAATAGTATTAGAGATGAGAGGTGATGTACAAGTCTAAATTACAGTGTAATAGTAATGCTGGTCAGTATCTGTGTAATAATATAATAGTATTAGAGATAAGGTGATAAATAACAGTGTAATAGTAACGCTGGTAAGTATCTGTGTAATAATATAATAATATAATAGTATTAGAGATGAGAGGTGATGTCTCCTAGCCCAACTCTAAATAACAGTGTAATAGTAACACTGTGTAATAGTAACACTGGTCATTATCTGTGTGCAAAATATTCTCCCTGCATGCAAAGAACAATAGTGAAAGCCCCCCTGAAATTCAACATGGATTTGCCCAGGTGTAATTTTCCACCTGATCTCTTATTTTCAACCTGACTTTGGTCTGATATAGTCTAAATTGTGTGTGCGGTCAGTGTAGTTATAAAAGATGTATTTACATAGCACAAACAAACAAGAACATGAATTGTATAGCAAGAATCACTATGAGTGGTCGAGCTTGAAGCAGAAGTAAGAAATATGATTGGCTGCTGGTCACAGCAGTATTGGCCAATCAGATACTGCTGGCCGCACGGAAACATCAGTGGCTGTATGTTACTTTGACCTTGGTAATATATTTAAAAATATATATTTAATCAAAGAAAGATATAACTATATTTAATACCATACCAGCAGCATCTTAAAGTGTAACAAACACTTCTGACAGCAGCAAAAAATTCAGCTTAGGGTCGTATGCTACGGTTCTACAGTCTTAATAAAAAGATGTATGTATGAACCCTGACATTAAAAACATCCATTATATGTGTTATGATCCCCTTGGGTTGCTATGCTGGTTACCACCCCTCACTAATGTAATCAGGAGTGGTCAGGTGACCGTCCAACACGCCAACAAATTCGCTCACTTGCTGTCACTGCCATAATCTGATTGGATAAAAACTCTGGCTACAGATGAACGAGGAGGAGATAAAGACAAAACTTATCTATGGTGAAAAAGACAGGAAGGAGCCACACTCACCTCCCCATTCACAATGTCAATGACAGACTCATAAACGCTGACTGGAAGCTGTGAGAGTAATAGGAGGAGAGTTGTTACCCGCGGAGAACATTGAGTAGTAATATACAGAGATACAGAGTAATATAGAGGAACGCTGATGACTTACATCTGTGTGTTTGGTCATAGGGTTTAACTTCAGGAAAAGCGGGGATTCGATAATCTCACACACCTGTACGAGAAAGGGAATAGGTTATTACGGAACAGGAAGTCCAGTACGAGAAAGGGAATGGGTTATTACGGAACAGGAAGTCCTGTACTTGAAAGGGAATGGGTTATTACGGAACAGGACAGGAAGTCCTGTACGAGAAAGGGAATGGGTTATTACGGAACAGGAAGTCCTGTATGAGAAAGGGAATGCGTTATTACGGAACAGGAAGTCCTGTATGAGAAAGCGAATGGGTTATTACGGAACAGGAAGTCCTGTATGAGAAAGGGAATGGGTTATTACGGAACAGGAAGTCCTGTATGAGAAAGGGAACAGATTATTACAGTACAGAAAGTCCAAGGACCATCCTCCAATATTGTGAATTAAACAGCGGTCACCATGTTTTCTCAAGGCCCGTTAGTTCCCCCTACTGTGCTTATTAAACAGGCGTCCCCAAATGTATACACTTCTGCTATGATAAAAGGTGTCCATACCTGTTTGTGGACGTGAATATCGGAAGGATCCGGGGGTCCCCCTGTTGTGTACCAGCCCAGGAACTCCATTTCCTTAAACACCTGCTTAACTACAGGACAAAACACATTAAACATGCTTAACAAGAGACATAAGAAGACTCTATAGCCTTAAGTTCCATTCATTCTATGTCAGCTGTCATCAAATGTTCCATCTCCCAACCCAGAAATCTGTTCTACCGCAGCCTGCCGCATCACCAATGCCAATATTTCTGCTGTTACGTGGGTTGAGTTTATATTATAGTATCTCTTGTGCTGTGAGTATTGATGAATACACCGTGCACCTCCTCATTCTGCATGTGGGCTGTGATTATTTATTGCAGGGTTTTATATATAGCACCAGCAGATTACGTAGCGCTTTACAATTTTAATAAACATTAATACAAGAATGGGTAGTAATACATGAACTGGGCGGGTGAGAGGGCCCTGCCTGCAAGCTTACTCTCTATAACACATTGGGGTTTGATACATAAGGGGAAGTGCTCTATATCACACAATGGAACAGCCAGGGTGTATGTTAACAGTGCTCAGTGCTGTGTATGATCAGTCACACAGCAGTGTTACTACCAGTACTGAGGGGATATTACTATGTAGAGAGACAGGGTGTATGGTAACAGTGCTCAGTGCTCTATATGATCCAGTCACAAAGCAGTGTCAGTAGTAGAACTGAGGGGAATTTAGTATGGAAAAAGTGTTAATCAAGTAACAGAAAGGAAAACTGGACAGCTAAGTGGTTATAAATTGGGTAGACGAAGGTTATGAGGGTAGATGAGGAAATTGGTAAGTTTGTTTGAAAAGGTGAGTTTTAAGGGAGCACTTGAAAGTTTGGAGCAAAGGATAGACTTAATGGGCGAGAAAGCTTATACCAGAGAGTGGGTGCAGCCCAGGAGAAGTTCCGTAACCGGGAATCAGCAATTGGTTAATGTAATGGAGAGCTGTATGTCCCCTGAAGATCAGAGAGCGAGCTGGGATATAACTTGAAATGAGTGAGGAAATGTATGCGGGTAGAGAAAGTTTTCTATACTAATCTATAAGGCCAGATGCACTGTATCACTTCTCTTGTGCTGTATGCATGCAATTATCAGTATGTATCTTGGATGCAAGGATAGATGCACAATATCACTTGTTCTGTATGTATTGGTGTAACGCGCAGTATCTGTGTGGATTTGGGAAACGTGCTACTAGTTAGATATAGTTAAAATGCATTTTTAGAGTACTCAGTGCAATATTCGGGAAACTCTGGCATAAGACATGGCACATCATCATACCCACGCTGGTCTCAGTACTCACACTGCTCCTCCTTGGTGTAGTAATATTCCTTATTGATTATAATTTTCTCATCATTGATTTGAGACAGAAGCTCGAATGAGTTCATCACCTCGATGTTCCTCCCCTCCTGTTTCCCGATGAGGGCACCGATCACTGCCAGAGGACAGAGACGGGTGGGCATGACAGTGAGTAATGGTACCAAGAAGGTTGGGGGAGGGTAATTAATAAGGAGCTTACCTTGCACCGGTCGTCCTTCTTGTGACCTCATTCGGATCCAGTGGTCGGAGATGTTTAAGATCACCAGGGGGTGAAGAGCGACCGCCACGCTGCCTGTTACTCCTTGTGCCATCACCGTGGGGAGAACTGGAAGGGAAAAAAGATTCCGTATTTACATTGACATTCACTAATTAAATATCTCTATCAACATAAGAGGAACTACTAATGTGCTGTCAGTTACACAGATTGCAAATATTCCCACCTCTGCATGTGATGGAGGGCACAGCTTGGCAGGATGCATGAAGGAAGAGCACAGCCTGGCATTGTGTGCTATAACAGCATACAGGCTAGTAGGGCATGCATGCCATGGAAGTCATAGGCTGGCAGTGTGTGCTATAACAGGGTACAGGCTGACAGAGCATGCATGCAATGGAGGGAACAGTCTAGTATTGCATGTGTGCAATGAACTGAATAGACTGGAAAATGCATGAAGGAAGGGCACAGCCTGGCAGAGAGCGCAATGACAGGGCACAGCCTGGCAGAGAGTGCAATGACAGGGCACAGGCTGGCAGAGAGTGCAATGACAGGGCACAGGCTGGCAGAGAGTGCAATGACAGGGCACAGGCTGGCAGAGAGTGCAATGACAGGGCACAGGCTGGCAGTGCATAAATGTAATGAAAGGCACAGGCTGGCAGTGCAGGTGACAGAGGGAATTAACCCCGCCACATTTAAGCCGGACAACAAAACCATGGACCGGAACTGTCAACTCAGTGGACACAGGGATTGACACAACATCAGCCTGCATGACCATCATCCTAGGGGATCATGGCCCCATATTATTCCACTATTGACATCCATGTCCACAGTAACAGTAATAATGCATGTTTTCCAGGTCTCCTTGCTGGAGCACAGGTGTGCTCATTACTGACTGACGTAAATATATCCACAGGGGGTTCTCATTATATCACTTTACTATCACATTATTATTGATCACACAAAAGATCATAAACTGTTGTTACATTATTATTATGATCATCAACAATTATAACACTGTGTACAAAGGAAAAATAACATTAACTGACGTCACTTCCTGCCATTCGGTAACTGGCAGCTCCCTGAACCAATGACAACGCGGAATCTGGATCGACCATGCCCACTCCCTCCAGGACAGGCAGCGCGGGAGGCTGTCTCCCCCAGTCAGCAGCCGTAACCTTACCGAGGCCTCCCGCACCTTCCGTGACAGGCGCTCCCCGTCCCCAAGATGCCCTGCTAACCGCTGAGAGACTCACCGGCACCGTCCACCTCCATACCGCTGCCATTCGAAGCAGCAGCAGCTGCCGCCGCCGCCGCCGCCATCTTGCTTCACCCTCTTTGCTGCGTCTGCACATGCGCACGGAGCAACCCTATTTTTGATCATGGTTGGATGGTCATATTTGTGCGCATGCGTGAATTATTTAAGCCACAATCATCCTCTAGGGGCGCTGTTATTCCATGCAAGCAGTCCCATAACTGTAAATTATGATTTTTACACTTTATTTTCCACCAGCAATATCCAAGACTCAGCACATGAGAAACCTAGAACAGTGTTATCTCCTTTTATTAATCAGTAATTAGTCATTCATATTTTGTGACAGGGATTTCTTTAGGCAGCTCTTTAAATGAATATTTATTTTGTTTTTACTATAATGAGGAAGAGACTGAACACCCAAAGGGCCCAATTCAATTGCCGGCGAAATTTTCAAAAAGATTGCGTCGGTAAAAATACGACGCCTTCGCCGGCAATTGAACAGAAAAAATTCTCCAATTCAATTATTTTTTTACCGCTGCACTAAAACAGCAGGCAGCGAGAAAAAAAAATCCTTCACTGAACGCCGCAAATAACCTCCTGCTAGCTGGAGGTGCCCGGCGCTACTGAGAGGCTATTACCCAGTGTCTGAAATCACGTTCTCACGTGATTTCAGACACTGGGTAATAGCCTCTCAGTAGCGCCGGGCACCTCCTGCTAGCAGGAGGTTATTTGCGGCGTTCGCTACTGAGAGGCTATTACCCAGTGTCTGAAGTATCGTGAGAACGTGATTTCAGACACTGGGTAATAGGCTCTCAGTAGCGCCGGGCACCTCCTGCTAGCAGGAGGTTATTTGCGCCGTTCAGTGAAGGATTTTTTTTTTACCTATACAGCTGCTCAGCGGTCCATGGATGGCAGGGCATGCTTCCACATGCCCTGTCATCTATGGGCATGCAGATGCTTGTAGTTCTACAAGCATCAGCATGCCCTGTTGGGGTACAACGTAGGGCAGCGTAAAAAATCCGCACCTCTCATAGGTGCGGATTTTTAGCGTTAAAAAACCGGCGTATTTTTAACGCTAAAAAATAATTGAATAAGAAAAAAAAATATCGCCCGTAAGTTTAAAAAAAAATGCGTTAAAAATACGCCGGCGAATGATTTTTCCCTAATTGAATCGGGCCCATAATATACAATTCCATAGTTAATTGCAGAACTGCAAGGAGCTGTATTTGCAGCATAGTCCTCCATATTCCATCTATTAAAGTAGATAACTGAATCTAGAGATAAATATAGATGATCTATCTATGTATCCACTGAAGCTTCTACAAAGAGAACCCTACTGGATATAATGAAAGTTTTAATCTGATTAATTGTTGTATCTTCTCACCTTAACAAAACCCTAGCAGCTGCCATTGATTAAGTTGCTCCAGCTACCCCTTATACACCATGATGACCTCAAGGATAGCTATGACACACTAAGGAAACACGAGACCTTAGAAAACAATCCCACAACTATCTTACATGCTGGAAAAAATATGTTTATTCAGAAAAGTAAAACGGAGTAATCCAAGGAAAAGTGTATATCAGTCACCAAATAATAGCCATCCAAAGTGAATCGTGCATAAAGATATAAAAACATTCAATGATCCTGGTGGACTCACGGGTCCGGATTTACACTTGCACCATCCCTGCTTTTAGGTGCGAGTGCCATAGGCAACTTTTAGTCACCATGCGTATTTTTCCTCTAAAGGAGGGAAAATACGCACAGACAATAACCAGCCCTCCCTCCCCAGCCTAATCTTACATCCCTCACCCCACCCACTTTACCTAACTTCCCCCATGGCACGCCTCCTGTCACCTTAAAAAACTAGAAGACTTTAAAAAAACGCACGTAGTTTATCTACGTGCCTAAGGGCTACATAGATCGCGTAGTCAGGCTGACTACGCATACCCATTTAAAAAAAATCAGGTAATTCCGCACCTAAGAATCATGGCCATGTTTTTTATAAATCAATACATGGCAAATCAAAGTCCATGAAAAGTTCACATAGTTCATAAGGCCATCATCATTGTATAAGTCAATAAACAATAATTCAAAGTCCATATAAAGTCCATAAGGCCATCAATATTTTGGTAGCAAAACAGAGTCCAAAGCAAAGACATGGGACCATATTCTAAGATGCAATAGGGCTACCTTAACTATCCGTGCAATGTCCGCACAGACATTGCCGCTATCTACCTCCCCGGCTAATCTAAATCCCTCCCCCCTCTCTTCTACCTAATCCCTCCCCAAGGCGGCATTACACCACGTCTTTTTACCTAAAATACCAAACTGGTACGTAGATTGCGTGAAGGACCTACTACACATGCACAGTAGGTCCTTTACTAAAGTTTTGCCCCTAAGAAGTGTCAGCTTCTTAGGTGTGACTATGGGCCATGGTCAATAAAGTGCATACAGATGACGGTGTAGGGCAGAGGACCGGATCCAGAGTTAGGAACGTTATGCCACTTACACACACAAGGTAACACTAGCGTGTCTAACATCATACGGTACTTCGTTCCATACGATGCCATTTCCTAGGATCTGGGCTGTGCTTCCCCTAAAGCGGGTGGGAGGGGAAGCATGGTAATTGCACAGTGTGGGAGGGGATGAGCACAATGGGCCGTATTCAGCAATCCATTTTCGAGGGGAGTTGCGAGCGTATTTTTAGGATCGGATCAACTGCGCATGCGTAGTAACTTTATTTACGTACTTTACGTAGCCTATACTCACGTAAGTGCCTAACGGACATGTGAATCGCACTTGGGGACATACACACGGAAATCCGACGCACGGGAAAATTTACATGAAAGTGGGCGGGGGCATTTAAATGAACGCATAGAGGCACGGTTATAGAGAATCGCACGGACGAAGCACATAGACGCACGAAAGTACACACGTAAAGAACAGAGTGTTCTAGGGACTCGTAAGTCTACCGACAGCACGTTCCGGGAGAGGGGAGTGTCGGGGGTGTTGGTGGGTGTTTCCTTGCTCCGGCCGTGCATATAAATGTGTACATAAAAAAGACGGTTCTCTGAACACGGCCCAATGACAGGATTAGGCGTAGACCTTTATGGGTTGCGAGATCATTTCTGTCATGTAGATTTGCGCAATGTGCCATTCTGGAGGCATGTCATGCTCAGTTGAATCTGCCCCTCTGAATATACCCCATAGCGTGTAATTATGTTTATTTTAGGGAACATGGGGCCTGATCCAGGGCTATGATGTAGCGCTGAGCGCACAGCGTGACATCGTGGACTCCCCCTGACACTCCCCCTGCCCCCAGCATACTTACCCTCGCTTACGCCGGCTGAAGGCTACCTTAAGCTGGCGTAAGCGAGGGTAACTACGCTGGGACGGCGGGATTGTTACGATAACGCCGCCCTCCCAGCCTCATTACCCTCCCTCCCCCCGCCTCCTTACACTAACTACAGCGTAGTAAAGCTGGGGGACGCCCCCTCCAGCGTTACTATGCTGGATCTATGATCGGGCGTTGCCGTAGTTGCGCCGGGCAACATGTGCCCGGCGCATGCGTAGATCGACTTTTAGCTCTGGATCAGCCCCATTGTACTTACTGTCATCTCATTTCTCCCCTCTTTATTTCACAGTCACATCAGCTGGACATAGGCTGACATTTATAACATTCTTAAACCACCCATAATTTGCACATATTTTATTTTTAGAAGGACATTGTGCTGGATCCAAAGATCATAATAAATTCGTACGTTCCCTTGCGTGTAACATCTACGAATGCATGCACCAGATGTTATGCAACGGATCTCCGTCCGCAGAGTTCCGTCTGCATGGAAATGTGTACGACGGGATGGACTTTGCCTTCCGCATGGCAAAACTCTGCAGCAGAGGCAATGTTTGCCATGCAGATGTGGCAACCGAGGCGGCGGTAAGCAGATCTGCACAGATCTGCATTTGTACAGACGCAGATCGTGCTGTAAATATAAGATTGGGTTAGTGTCCATTACTACGTATAACAGAGGGGGGTGACAGGAGGAATCACTCTCCTCTTCCGTGCGTAGATCCAGACCCATGTGTGTACAGAAAGCGAGTGGGATTCTGCATCCGGTTTATTTTTCTAGTTAAGGGTCAAGCAAAAGGGCATATTATGTAACTGTCACGGTCGTGGTGTCTGTGGGATCTGCCCCTGGTTCCAAGGAGTGTGACAATTGGAAGAAAGCTAGCTGGTTGAATATAGGACTGGTGCATAGGCAAACAGGAACATAAACATAACAGTCTTTATTGTCAGACTTGGAGCAAGAGGTAAAATAAACAAAACAGTCTTAAAGGCAATAGTAGGTTGTGCCAGGTGGGCACTCAAAACAGGAGTAACACTGGTGTAGACTTGGCTTGTGCCGGCGTGGCACACAAGGCAGGAATAGTCTCTCAGACTTGGCTGGTGCCGGCGTGGCACACAAGGCAGAGATTAGAGAATCACAGACGTAGAGAAGGAAAGCAAGACCAGGCTTGGGATGCAGGATTGATTGACTGGACCTTGTTGCAGGGTTGCTGGACTGGGCTGTAAAGCAGGGTTGCTGGACTGGGCTGTAAAGCAGGGTTGCTGGGCTGGGCTGTAAAGCAGGGTTGTTGGACCGGGCTGAACTGCAAGGTTGCTGAAACGGAATGGACTGCAAGGCTGCTAGACCGAACTGGACTGCAAGGCTGCTGGACAGGACTGGACTGCAAGGCTGCTGGACCGGACTGGACTGCAAGGCTGCTGGACCGGACTGGACTGTGAGGATCACGGCAACTGGAAACAGAAAAGTACCCAGGACAGCGGAACCAGGACGGCAGGACCAGGATGGTGAGACCAGGACGGCAGGACCAGAACAGCGAGACCAGGATGGTGAGACCAGGACAGCAGGACCAGGGCAGCGAGACCTGGATGGCAGGAGCAGGACAGCGAGACCAGGACAGCAGGACCAGGACAGCGAGACCAGGATGGCAGGAGCAGGACAGCGAGTCCAGGATGGCAGGAGCAGGACAGCGAGACCAGGACGGCAGGACCAGGACAGCGAGACCAGGACGGCAGGACCAGGCACCTAGAGAAGACTAGTTGTTCTGGCAACGAGGATAGAGTGTGCAGGGTTTAAATAGGCCGGCTTACCCGCTGATTGGTCAGAGTTTTGACAGGAGCTCTGCCATTGGAGATTCAGGAGCGTGTGACCAGATCCAAGATGCCGGCGCCCATGGACCGGAGGTACCGCTGGACTTGGCGCCAGAAGTTCACGTGGAATGCCAGGATCATACAGCAGGAGGGTGAGTAGTAGAGGCTGACACTATGACCGTGACAGTCTCTGAGCTTTCAGAACACCAGAAGCCCGGGAGAAAACTGCAGACCGCCGACACATGGTCTGGTAAGTGCGGTGTTTGTCGCGATTTGAGACATTAACACAGTGACCAAACTCGTTCTTCACACGGCGAGAGGTAAAATACACTAATATAATGTAGAAGCAGTTTCACATTTACTCAGCAAAATCATTTTATGAGAAGATAAATTTAGATTTATGTATGTAAGCAGATTTAAAGGTGTGTCTCTTCCTTTCTAGATGTCCGATATAGAGATATCCTCAGATCTTGTCAGTGAAAAATATCATCCTGTGACATTGCGGCTCACCCTTGTGGTCAGTGCAGCAATAACATGCATCATATCCACTGACGATGATGGGATAATGATCGCCTAGACCATGTGATTTGCTCGATTCTCTCCCTTTTCAATCACATCATAGAGGCTCAACCACAAATGACCCCAATTTCTGCCTCAAGAACTCACAGCAAATGGAAAGAAGGGAAATGTGTGGATTCAGATTTCCGGAGTGGAGCCTACTCCTGTCTGTCGGTCACTTGACGTGTTTTTGGTAAGAGACATTTTGGCAAACACAGGGTTATGACCGAGCTACTACTGTGATAATAAGAAAGGACTGTATCCAGACTTATTATAAATTTAAATGGATTTCATTGGATCCCTGAGAAAAAGGTTTGAAGGGACCTGCTAGCTCTGGGTCACAGTATACAGAAGTCTTATGTTCCCTTTCTAAACTCTTTCTCACACAGGTGGACTTCCAACAGCTGAGGGTTATCTTTAGTTCTACAAGTAGAGTGTAAGGAAATTCCCAGAAGTTCAGAAGTCTGGATAGGTACAACGAGAGGGAACGCCTATTGCAGGCCTGGCTAACCTGTGGCTCTCCAGGTGTTGTGCAACTACGAGTTCCAGCATGCTTTGTCAGGTATCAGCCCTGCCTGTGCATTCAAAGCATGCTGGGACTCGTAGTTTCACAACACCTGGAGAGCCACAGGTTGGCCAGGCCTGGCCTACTGTGTAACCTGATTTTGAGGGAACGCCCCTTTGCTGAAAGTGTCACTGAGCTTAATTGTGGATTGGTCGGAACAGAACATAGAAATCTAGAATGTTACAGCAGATCAGAGCCACTTGGCCCATTCAGTTGAAAATTTCTACAAAATTATTTTAATTTACTGAAGTTCTCCTTTGCAGACTGGATTTCTCCTGCACAAATGCTGATGGGAAGGAGCCTTAGAGCAAATCTTCCTATAGATATGATAAACTGCTCAAAATGAATAAGTCAAACGCAGCAAAGAAAATCAGAAAGTGAAACAAAAATCGTTCCATGACAAAAAGGCAAAGAGTGTCACGGCTACAGGAATTTGTGAATCCGTGTCGGGAACCAGGGGAGTAATTTGACGAGCAGGTGTGAAATGGAAGCAAGCGGGTTTAATAAAAGTCTGTTGCATGGAATACAGAGCAAGTAATAACGAATAAATCAGGTAAGGTAATGTCCAAAAGTAATGGAGCAATGGGCGGGTTATGCCCGGTTAGGGTAGGAGAACAGGAGCGCTGGGTTGGCGTGACGAGGTGCGCCGGGCTGGCGTGAAGGTGCGCCGGGCTGGCGTGAAGAGGTCCATCGGGCTGGCGTGAAGAGGTGTGCCTGGCTGGCGTGAAGAGGTGCGCCTGGCTGGCGTGAAGAGGTGTACCGGGCTGGCGTGAAGAGGTGCGCCTGGCTGGCGTGAAGAGGTGCGCCGGGGTGGTGTGACGAGTCGGCCCAGTTGTTTATTGAAAACTATACTGTCCCTAGACAATATTTTCCACTCAATTTAGTTAAGATTTAGGATATCCTTATACTTATCATAAGCATGTTATTCCACTTATCAACTACCCTTTTAGCAAATTACATTTTTCCACACATTTCACCTACCACCCTCCAGTTTATATACATGTCCTCATGTTCTAATACACCTTTTCCTTTGAATAATACCCCCTCCTGTACATGGTTACAATGTTTGATATTGGTTACACTCTCCAGTTAGAAAATGTCATTTCTGAAAAAGGGACATCCAAAAGTTCCTTTTCGGATGTCCCTTTTTCGAATACTTAACCATTCAGACTTTTTTTTAATGAATGGATGAGTATGCCGTTAGGCATACTTCACCCATTCATTTTCGCAATGAGTGATATCCCTCTGCCGTTAGCGATATCCCTCCGCGGCTGCTATCGCCGGACCTGGAACAGGTCAGGCTGCAGGGGAGGGAGGATTAGGGTAAGGCTGCGGGAGATGGACGGTTAGGGTCAGGCTGCAGGGGAAGTAGGGTTAGGGTCAGGCTGTGGGAGATGGTGGGTTAGGATCAGGCTGCAAGTAAGGGAGGGTTAGGGTCAGGCCGCCAGGAAGGGTGGGTTAGGGTAGTGAGAGGGGAGGGTTAAGGTTAGAATTAGGGAACGGAGTGGGTTACTATTTTACTTAACTTTTCAGGCCACGGAGCTTTCGGTGCTACGTGGATCGATTGCTATGACTCATCGAGGCATAGCAATCGAAATCCCAGCCAGTTCGCAACTGGCTGGGGAGGAAACGGCCGAATCGAAATTTGACCATTCAGACCAGGGCCCCACACCCTTTAATATATATGTAAAAGCTTGAATCATATCCCCTGTGTCCCTTCTCTGCTCAAAGCTATACACTAGTTGTCATCATCTCTGCCTGAATATCTCCCTGACTCCCTGAAGTGTTTGGCGATCTTCCTAATACTGATTCAGCTCCAGTTTCAATGTAGTATGAGGACAGATTTTATAAATTGTGTACTATTTCCCTGCATTGAGGCCTTTGGAGGCAGCCATTTTCATGGAAGCCAAGTATTCCAGGTGAGGCTGTAACATCGATCTGTATGCAGGGCCGGCGTGACCCGCTCCGCGAGGGGATGCGGTGCATCCCGGCGCCATACTGGATAGGCGCCGGGAATCCCCCCGCATTTATTTAATATATAGTTTTGCAGCGCTTTTTTTCTCTCATCTTTTTCTGTATATTGAATTTGATTAATTTGATGGCAAATGCACAGTTCAAACTAGAAGAGGAAACACATACCACAAAATTACAAAAAGGCCCCAATGACAAAAATATACACAAATATACAGAGATTCTGTGGTCAAAGCGTTAATAGCGAAGTAACTGTAAATGTGATGATTTTACAATTTAGGTCGTAGAAGAGATAAAATGACTTGCAAGCGTAAAAGGACTGTATTTGGAGGTCTGAGTCCTCTGTATTGCCAACTTAGTACTCTCCTGTAGGAGATGAATAATACATACATATAGCCCCGATCCTGAGCTCTCATTCTCCCCTATTTTTTTGGGGGGAAAGGGGGGATTTGAAATGTATTGTGGACGTTTTCCTCTATCTATCTATCTATCTATCTATCTATCTATCTATCTCATTCATATATATCTGAAAGACCGCATTTACGCAATCTACGCAAGAATAAGATATGTAGATTACGTAAAAAAAATACTACGCATGCTCAGTAGTAAAAATCGCTAAATACCGGACGTATATGTTATACGTCCGGTACTCTGAACACGGGCCTTTGACCCTTAACATTCGGTCATCACAGAAGGTCGCCATGACAACTGTTTGTTTGTCTTTGTAAATTAAGTTTACTAAAATCTTTAATTCAGTTGTTTATGATTTTTTTTATACATCAGATAAAAAGTTATAATGATGGCAGATTATAGGGTGTAAAGCAATATGGAAATAGAAACAGATGTGGGGCACTTTTAATTAAACGTGATTTGGTATAATTTTTTGCAATCATTTTCTCTTCATTATTTAAAACAGCAAAACGCGTCATGAAAAAAAGACGTGTTTCAACAAAATGTGTGCTGGGGTCTCATGGGAAACGCTGTGGTATTTTGGTATCATGGTCGGGCTCGTGTTTACAATTTGATGCATTTCTGCTCAGTGTGACTGATTGTGAAACCGTGTGGGGGAATTTGTAGGGCGAGTGCATGGAAATGGTGACCCAGATGATGCTGGCTGTCCAGCTATGCTCATGCTGATGCTGAGTTTAGGTTCTTGTATCATTTGTGGCCCTCTGGGGGTGGAGTGGGGCCATAAAAAAATGCCACATGCGTGTGGGATCAACTATTGGTGGAGTAAAATAATGCAACAGTGGCTCAGTTAGTAGCACAACGCTGAGGGTGTGTGTGTGTGTATGTGTGTGTGTGTGGAGTTTGTATGTTCTCCCTGTGTCTGTGTGGGTTTCCTCCCACACTCCAAACATGCTGATAGGTTAATTAGCTTCTGACTAAAGCCCCATACACACTACAGTTTTTTAAAACGATAATCGTTCAAACCGTGAGTGTTTTGAACGATATCGTGCAAGCAGGGGCGTTTTAAGAAGTGAGGGGGCCCGTGTGCAGGATTTGCACATGGGCCCCCCACCCCTCTTACCTAAGACAGGACTGTTCTGATTCGGGGGACGTAAAGGAGGCGGGGCTTAACGGCGCAGTAAGCCACGCCCCAATTTCACCCCGCGAATCAGGACAGTCCCACAGCAGGGGAAGGGGGGACTAATTTTGCATCTATTTCTTCCCTCTGGAAGATATTAGAGGGAAGAAATAGATGCTGAATGGCCCCCCTTCCCCTGCCAACCCAGGGTACAGGATGCATGCCACAGGGCTCCCTGTTCTGAGGGGCCCGTGTGCACTGCACACCCTGCACCCATTATAGATACGCCTATGCGTGCAAGTGTGTACGCTGCAACGATCATGTCTGATCATTGTAAAGTACACAAAATCATTTGATCGCATCTTTTAAAAAGTTTAATATAAACAATCAAAAAGTTTAATCGATCAAGTCATTCAGGTACGAAGGCTCAACAGAAAATCGTTTGTAGTGTGTATGCAGCCTGATTGGCAAGAAAAATGTTCTGTAATGCCGTCCATCGTTTAAAAAACTGTAGTGTGTATGGAGCGTAAAACCTTGTGTGTTTGTGTTAGGGACCTTAGTATGTAGCTCCAATAGGGGTACAAAGTATGAGAACAGCACTCACAAGGCTTTAGTAAAGTCAGTAGCACTGTATATATTTATTTTACATCATGTTTCAACACCACGATCTGTACGATCAATGTGGTAAGTGTCTACACGTCCATCCCTCATGAACCTGGATTCAAGTTACTTTGGACCTGACTGCTAACAGCCCATCATACACCGGACCCCTGTTATTCTGATTAGGCAATCATTAACCATGGTACTTACCGGCATTTTTTTTCAGTTTTGGTGGGCTGTGCAATGAGATCTCCACCACGGCAATAACATGGGTTTTTCAACCCGGGTTATTGTTGGGTAAATAAAAAAATGCTGCCAGGGTAGACTCGGGAAATTCCTGGTCCCGGGTCTGTTCTGACAGTGTGAAGGGCTGCCCTGCGCCTCCGGGATAGGGATTTGTTTACTGTTAACAGTAAACAAATCCTTCCAATCAGGTGTTTTAGGTAAGATCAGCTAGAATTTGATTGGTTGCTACGGGCAACATTTCCACTTTCCGCTTAGTAAATCTGGCCCCTTGGGTAAGAAGATTCAATTACCTAAGTTTTTTTTTTTTCATAAGAAAACAGCCAAATCTTTAAATGAAATTCTTTCATTTATTATGAAATAAAAAAGAACAAACAGGAAATTACCCCAGAGCATTGCAACAACAAAAGGAAATGCAGGTTACAAAAGCAGCAATGCTGGAAGGATGTTAGATCTGTGAAGAAAGGCGTCTGTCCCGTGACTCATACAGGAGTATGCATGGAGTATATTGTTTTTCCTCTTTATTCATTTAGTATTTTGCACAATTGTTGGACATTTTTATATTGCCCTTATTGCTTCTTTTAAAATCAAAATAAAGCTGTAAGTCCATGGTGTAACTCCCTTGAGTACAGGGGGTGCAACTGCTAAGGGGCCCGGAGGAGAGGGGACGAGGTGGATTGGGAATTTAAAGTGGTCTTGGAGACACGTGGTGGGGTTAACAAAACAGAGTAAATGGCATAAGCACAGAATACAGAACCTTAATAGCAGCAATATAAATGTGTAATATGAGTGGTGGTTTGTGCTGTATAGTCCATTAATCCATAGCATCCTAGTGACCCCCATTTAAAACAGACAGCACCCTAGTGACAACCACCCAATACAGAGAGCATCCTAGTAACCACTATCCTTTACAGAAAATATCCTATTGGCCATCACCCAATAGAGACAGCATCTTACTGTCCATGGGCTGGATCCAGACCTTGTTAAGTGCATGAACTTAGTTACACCTGGGCTAAACCATGTTGATTGCAGTGGAGTCATATTTCATCTGCTGCAAACAGCTTTAGAGTAGAGAGGTGATGTTTCCTATCTCACGTCTAAATAACAGTGTGATAGTAAAGCTGGTCAGTATCTATGTGCAGTAAGCAATTCAAAGATATATCCCTGCACGCAAAGAATACAATTACCTTGGCTCCCCCTGAAATCAACATGGTTTAGCCCAGGAGTAACTAATTTCATGCACTTAAGTCTGGATCCAGCCCCATGTCCCAATACCGACTTCATCCTAGTTACTACATAAATAATAGCTAGAACTGATTATCACAGTTGGGTTTGAGTTATAGGAAAGCAATACATATCTTTTACTCATTACTTATTACTTTATCTTTTAAAAGAAAGATCCCAGTCAGCATCCTGATTTTAAATCTTCATTCTGCAAGTCACTCAAAAAAGTTGTAATTGTTAGAAGCAAGAATTGTGTGAAAAGAAATGAGAACGCCTTGTCTGCATGTCATCCTTCCTGCAGGCTGTCCTCTTTATGCTCACAGTGATATTATATTCCCAGCTGAAAGCCTTACAGTGGTTGGACAATGAGTTAGACATTTTTTAAAAAAAAATTGTATTGTTACATGTCTTAACCAATACCAATATTTATATATTAATAGCATAAGTTCAACTTTAAGGAGTGACTAATTGTTATGATGCCATTGTTTGATCAGGGCACATTGCAGATTTGCAGAAATATATTGGCGTTGTAATCGGCTGCATCATTTTTCAGTTTTTTCGCATAACGTCCTCCCGCCATTACCCTTGTTTAGTTCTCTGCCATTCTGGCTCCTGGGAGGATTAAATAGTCTCATCGCTGGCAGGTTAATATTCACTGACCTCAGAACCTCCAGTCATCAGAGAGCCTCACTGCAAACAGCATTGCTATTTGCACAGTGCTGGGTTGTTCAATGCTATAATAGAGATTTGGAAGGGATGTCAGCAGGGATCAAAGCTGGAGAATGCAGTGAATAGAGAGGTCATTTTGCTACACGCACTATATGAGTATGGAGAGGCTGTGGGAATTTGTAATGATCTGATGGGTACTTGGCTCTCTCCAGAAGCTTGAATTGTGACATGTAGACTAGAGAATATAAGGATTATAGAAAAATACTATTTATACTTAATTATGAACAATGTAAAAGTACTTCAGGTTTTAAAGCATCAAATTAATATTAAAGTTTGATTTTAAACATAATACCATGATAGCACCATGATTTCATGGGACATACAAGTGTAAATCATGTCAGATTTCCCTTGTGCTTAGTGGTGCCACTACTAGGCGGCAGAATGGGCAAGTGCTGGTGTTTCCAGTAGTGCAGACACTTAGGGCACCTTGCAATCAGACATAGACGTTGCCTGATCCACCGCCTCTGCTAAAAACACTCTTCAGGCAATGTCTGTGTCCTCCTTATTTAAATATATTGTAATATTTCAAGGGAAATATATTTCCAAATGCAATTAGAACTTAGAGGTGATAATCTAGGACTCTACTCTAAATTGCACCGTAAAACGAAAACTGTCTAAATGCGTGGCAAAAATGTAATTAAAAGTTAAAAAAGAACCCACATCAAGACGTACATTTCAGGAAATGTGTGGAAGGATTGATAAGGCAGGCATATGGAATTGCAACATAACAATACCATTGTTGAGTATATTGATCAGTACCATAACACTATTTATATTTTATTTTTAAAGTCATCCAAAAGTCACTCTGGTTGTTATATATTTTACTATTTCACTAAGGACACTGGACCGTATTCTCATCTAAGAGTGAATTAGGTGCGGACCTTACTCCCGCGTACTGCCCCTAACCGCCCCCCCCACCCCCGTTTTTAGCTACCTTATGGCATAGGACTGCCTTATGTTACTGTGCGTAGTTTCCTTCTTAAGAAGGAAAATATTCACGGGCGATGCCTCCCCCGCCCTCCCCAGCTAATCTTAATCCCTCCCACTTCTAACACTCCCCATGGCGGCATTAGCACGCCTCTTTCTAAGTAAACTAGACCGCACTGAGACCGCATGGAGGCAATCTACGCACCTAACTGGTACATAGATTGTGTAAATGTACTACTGCGCATGCAGTGGGTAGCTGCTACTTCATAAAAAAATGTTAAGAACCGCTGCTGTATAAATAATTAAGTATATTGCAATACATTACTATCATAACACTATTTACCTTTGATTTTTAATCCAAAAGTCACTCTAGTTGTCACAGTTACTCCACTAGTCTAAGTTATTAACTTTGAACCTCATACTGACTGCTAGTTTTTTCATACTATGCAGGCACGTATATTTGTACTTATCAACCTGAATGCCTTGTGACCCATCCACACTAAAGAAGGATGACAATGATATGAGAATGAGAGTGATTCCTACTCTCTGATTGGTGTTCGATCTGTAGAGTTCGTGTACCCCAAAAAGTACCCTCGTAGATCAGTACGTAATTACCGCTAAAAAGCCGCTAAAACTGCGAAAAATAGCACAAAGGCGAATGTTAGTTCAAACTTACGCAACAGAGTTTACTCTACAGAATCAGGTTAACAGCAAGGTACAACAACACAGTATTCACGCAGCGCAGCCGACCAGGAAGGCTAAGACGATCAGTCCAGACGTCTTCTCAGGAAAGATGAGAGTGAGTGTCCAAGTCCTTTTATGTCCATACATCAAAGGGGTAGCCGATCTTCTGCTTGATTGGAGGGATCTCAATCCTCTTGGTGGTTCCTAGGTCATCATTGGTCCTGGGGTCTTCCATTGTTCTCCTCCTGGAGGGTCATCTGCATATCCTTCATTCATACACATTTTATACTCTAATCTAGCATAGCGCATAACTACTGCCGCAAACATGCGGTCTTATTAGCGTCTAGCTAACATTATGGGTTATGATTTAAGCTACCCTATGAGTCTAAACAATACATATAAAGTCCATTCAGAAGCTGTTTGGCGATTTTCTCCTGTTTACTCCGTCTGTAGAGATAAAGCACTGTTTTAATAAATGGGAACATTTTAGTACATTTTATATTAACAAAACCTGTGTGTTTATTTGCGTGTAAATGTATGTCTTATTACTTTAAAATCGAATTTAACAAAGCCCGCGAAAGTGTGTATTTTCTGTTTCCACAGTATGAGTGTTGAGCACTATATATATATATATATATATATATACACACACACACACACACACACACACATTGACTGCTCAGACTGGAAACCATATCTGTCTGAAATAGGGGGCAGAAGCTGATTATTAATGTTACATTTATATTCTCCATTATGTATTGGATATCTTTAGTTTTTGCATTATTCTTCCCTTTTAAACCATCTATTCACACTCCATAAAATAGCGACCTTTGCTTTTCAATGGTTTCTTAACTGGCTAACATCCATAGACCTTTGAATAGGGAAGTGAGTAGCCCTTGTGTCTCTGAGGTCATAAGTTCAAACTTTATCTGTGTGGAGTTTGCATGTTCTCCCCGTGTCTGTGGGTGCGCTCCAGTTTCCTCCCACATGATTGCTAACAAGATGAACCCTAGTGTACGAGTGTGCCTCCAGGGAGGTGAGTGATTGCCAAGTGTTCTCTGCACAATAACTGGAGGGTGGTGGGTTCAGGGGAAGTTTGAAGAAGGGTGGCGAGTGGGTGGAAAGGGTACACTAGAGTAGGCCAGGTGGTTCTTATCTGCTGTCAAATTCTATGATTCTATAGTTGAAAAAACATTGATAAAAAAGTTAAAAATAAAATAACTTAGCTGACCTTTACAATAGCAAATGTTTGTTTGTATTTATTTTAGGACAATCCTAAATTTTTTTAAAGTTTAGTATCTGTTCCCCAGACATAAGAATCATCATAGCAACCATCATATCTGATGGTGAGGAAATTTTAATTAGAGTGAGGTATACACTCATTGAGATTGATTAACTGCACAAAAAGGTGCAAATCTGTGTATTGCTCCCAACATTTAGAATTGTGAGATCTGGACAAAATAGTCCCAGTTTCATACAAACTTCGTCCATATTTGGGCAATGCTCCACCCAATTTTACATAAACCCCACCCCTTTTGTGGTCTGCGAATCAGGACAGACCCACCAAAATAAGGACAGCTGGGTTGTATGGGGGTGAAAATTCGTAAACTTTTTGCATGCAGGGGAAAATACTGACTGACTTTGCTTATCACACACAATAAACAGCTTTATTATTAAACTCTAAATTTAGAGTTAAGCTACAAAATCTATTCTATTTGCATATTTTAAATAAACTTCCTTCTTTGGTTTAAAAAGGTTTTGTTAAAATGCAGATTTGCTCATTGGGCTTTTTGTTTCTTTGCTTCTACTCTTAGCTCTGGGTTGGGTGTGGCTGGCCGTTCTGAAAATCTGAATTTCAACAGATAACATCTCGGCAATAAAATGGCGACCGCCGTAACTTTGATCAGATAGCTTTGCTCCCGCGATTGCTGTGTATTCAAATATTGCAACAACGGCGTGTGCTATTTTTGGCAGCCTAACCCTAATCCATAACATTACTTGGTAGCCTTACCCTGACCATAACTGACAGCCTAACCCTAACCCTAAATTTAAAGAGAATAATATTCGGCATTCAGAATGGCAAAATTGGAACTTTCAGAATTATACTCGCGCCGTAATAACATTTTTCTACTTTCGCTTCCTGTCTGTACTGAAACAGTCGCTATTAAGCTGCTGGCGGTATCGCTGTCAAAATAACGCTTTCCAAACCGGCAACTACATCTTCTCTGGGTCAGCCCCTCTATGTATGGAGGTAACATCTATAAGAGCGAGTTACAACAGGGGAAATAGCAGAAATAAAAGACTACTCAGAAGAAAACATCTGACTACAGAGATGCTACAGAAGGTGTCACATTTATAAGGGGAAGTGGTCAGCGGCAAGCACACAACTGTGTATTTAACAAACTTATTAGTAACAACCACAAAGTGTAATAATAAATATGACAGAAAAACAGCTTGCAGTAAAATCATCATCTGAGAGTCATTTGGAATCCTTGTTCACATTGTAGCACACATCAAGGGTTTACTCACGCCTTAACTTGTCATAGTGTTCTCATATCCCAAAATAAAAGAATCTATATAAAAAGGAGAAAACCCACATTATTATTTAGCTTCAAAGCCATAAAGGGCTCTATTTACTATTATTGGGCTGGATCCAGACTTAAAAAGGAACTTGAAATTTAAGAGAGGAAAGTTACTCCTGGGCTAAACCATGTTGATTTCAGGGGGAGTCAAGTTAATTGTATGCAGAGATATATCTTTGAATTGCTTACTGCACACAGATACTGATACAGCTTTACTATTACACTGTTATTTAGACTTGGGGCGTCGGACGTCGGCATCGTTTTTTCATTTCAAAACACTGAATTTACTATGCCCGATTTATGGCTAGCGATTTCAAGACTACAGCGATGTCAGGCGATTTATTTAAGGTTTATTCGCCGCGATTAAGCTTGTAATCGCGGCAAATTAACCCTTTTAAAATCACATAAAAGTGAATATCACAAAAACATATAAGAACAACGGTGTAGAATATAGAAGCACGGGGTAGCCGAGGTGCACCTCGGTTAAACCCCCTTACCAACGCGCGTTTCGCCTGATTTCACTTTTATGGTCTCACAGGCCTGCTCACTATTTGATTTACTATAATTTCTTTGGTGTTGCTTTCAATTTGAGCTGCACGTGTGCCACACTGCTGTCATTAGCAGAGGTGTATTGAATGTGAGACGCCGGTACAAACTTAACAGCAAATGTTTTACTTTTGCATTAGTGGCAGTATCTTAGCCCGTTTAATTAGACTGCACATTAGAACTGTAGCATTATTACTATCCGAATCAGCTGTGATAACAGTAGGGTGTTTATTGTGTAATATCGATATACATTGTTATTTCATTTGCTCTTTGTGTATTGGCATGCTCTCTGTATAGGCTTGCACACTATTTGATTCATTTATTGAAATCTCTCTGTTACTGTTTCCAATTTGAACTGAACGTGTGCTACATTGTTGCCATTATCAGATGTTTTCGAGCGTGAGACGCTGGTACAAATTTACTTAATGTGTTTACTTTTTCATCAGTAATATTATCGTAGCCCGTTGTTTACTTTTTCATCAGTAATATTATCGTAGCCCGTTGTATTAGAACTGCAGTATTATTACTATCTAAATTGGCTGTGGTTAAATCATGGTTTCTATTTTGTAGTATCTGCATACACTGTTACTTCAGTTGCTCTCTGTGCATTGGCAATTTTTTGCATATACTACCATTGCAACCAATGTACGGTAATGTTATTGCCAGAATAATATTTTGAATCATACTGCCACGACTGGAGTAATTGGATCAATTGTATTTATTTGAATATTTATTTATTTATTTTTGGAATTTTTTTGTACACTGGTGTGCCCAGGTAATTGGACCTACTACGGATTTTTATCAAGGGGCATTTGGGCACTTCCAGATCAGTGTAGGGTGAGATATACCCCCTATGCGGGGCGAAGTTCCGCCGTGAGGCGGCAGGCGCCCATTAGGTTGACAGTGCATAACCCTCTCCAGAATAGGGAGATCCGGCGGTCCTGTTCTTTGGGTATTCCTTTCAGTTGATCCTGTTACCCCAGCCATTGGTTATTGGCACTGAGAAATTAGCTCTGTGAGACCAATCATTCACTAGCATTTGCCACGGTGTATATTTTAACTATATTTCGCCCCCCTCTTTTTACATGTATCTATTAAAAGTTATATTTTAATTATCATTATTGTAGTAATCAGTTTTTTTCGTATATATATGTAAATTTACTGAACCAATTAGGTGTGCACTATCAAATGGTCCACTTTTCTCTCTTTTTTCTATATTAAACTGTACCCCACTGTCATTATTTCACACTGCCCCTCCGTACATATAAAACACTGCCTCTCCGTGCCTACAAAACTCTGTCCCTATGCCTCCAGACACACTGCCCCTCCGTACATAGAATACATTGCCCCTCCATGCCTGCAAAATTCTGCCGATTACCATACCCTAATGTGACAATAGTGACACTGCTTACATTGTATGTGCCTAAAATTAACAGGCTCACTGCTGCGGAGATCAAAGGCGGCACTTACACACACACACAGCTGATCTGAAACAGATAAGACGACCAGTCTTTGCACAGATATTATCTGTCCCTGTAAACTAGGGACCATTGTGTGGTAATACAGATTGCTCCATATGTCCTTCAAAATGGTTGGTTTTTATCTCTCAACGCATTCTCCTGTTCCTCAATTGTGCAATTGTCTTATTTCGTATTTCTTTTGTTTTGTGGTAATAATTGTTTTTTTGTTGCTGAGTTCATTCTCCTCAGTAGAGTTTAGGAAGGTCATGTGTTTGGCAGTGTCTTCAACACAGG
>WWET01004873.1:73621-93857 GCA_011038615.1 Limnodynastes dumerilii
CCTAGCAAAAGTATTTAATAGCCATGGTATGAAGAAATTCTTAAATATCTTATAGATCTCAATAGGGAGCCTGTCAACCCCGGTGGCTTTGTTACCAGGAAAAAGCTAATTACCTCCTCTAACTCCTCAGCCGAGAAGGGGGCCGCCAATAATTCTGCTGCCTCTCTTCTGCGCTTTCAGCCTTTTTTCTGGCCACACTTGCAATAAGCAACCCTCTCACCACCAATTTGAAGGGTTGCTTATTGCAATGGTTAGCTGAATCAACATTATTCCCAAAATATCCCTCCCATTCTGCGATAAGGTCCAGCCCCACTCCCATCAACTTCAACCAGTAAGGATTGAATTTACAAAAACGGAGATTATTAAGATTTTTGAGGGTTAATGACATAAGGACAGAGGAGTGGTCAAAAATACCCCTCAGAAGATACTGAATTGACTGGACATAAGGAACAAGGAGGGGGACAGAAAGATATAATCTATACAGGAGAGGGTAAAGTATCAGTGGCGGACTGACAATAAAACTGAGAGACTTCTGTATTTCTCAGGCTCCAGATATCCCCTAACTCAATAGTGTCAATGAATTTAGCAAAGAGAGATGGTGTAGGGAGAATAGGAGTTGAGGTTTCTCTCCAGCGATCCATTACTTTATCGTCAATGTTATTAAAGTCTCCCATGCAGACCAAAGGGGTATTCGGGGAGGATGCTATAAATTCTTCCACCTTTTTAAGAATATCAGTATTGAAAGGGGGTTATATATGGCCAAAATAAGTATTGGAACCAAGTCAATTGTAGCTTTAATAAACACATATCAGCCGTAAGGATCAGTAAGGACTGTATCCAACAAAAACCCAATCCCCTTTCTAATAAGAACAGAAACCCCTCTTGAGTTGCAAGTATGTACCAAGTGGTATGCCCAGCCCACCAAACTCTTTTTCAAAGTCAATAGCCTCCTACCCACCAGATGAGTCTCAACTAGACATACCACATCAGCCTTATACTTAGGGATTCATTCAAAACCAAAGAGCGTTTTATTCTGTCATTCAGGCCTCTAGTATTCCAGGACAAGAATGATATTGACTGTACCATTTAACCTACAAAGATAATATAAACAAAGAAGAGCCGCATAACCAACCAGATTAGCAATAATATAACATAGCAAGTATACAAGTACCTCCCACCAACAAATCTCAACTCCACAGATTATAAGGGAAAAAAGATCTCCTTTCGCCATGTGTGAACAGAATATAGAAAAGTAGTAACATTAGTTCAGATGCCTCACAAAACAATTTGTAAAGCAAACCCCAGCAAACATAAATCCCCATCCCACCCCCGTATTATCTATAAAACATGAGAAATTTCTAATCTCGAACATTACACGCCCCAACCAGAAAAATCCTTCCAAGTGAGAAAGGCTATTACTTAAAGCTATACATAAGATGACAGCTCCGCTAATAGAGACTGCAGTGGTGACCCATGTAGTAAAGTTGAGAGTAAACAGGTGAATAAACCCTCCCACATAACCAACAGCAGGTATTACCTTAATTATTATATGTACCATGGAACTAGGTAACAAATTAAACTGCCAAAATACAGTAGTTATGTGTCTAAGAAAGTAACCACATTAGCATTTGAGAAGGATACTGAAAAGAGTAAAAATTTACTTGAGTCCAGACAATAGCAGTCCCAAGGATCAAGGTGGCGGGGTGCGTCTCTAAGCCCCCCCCTCCGCTCCAGACAATCCACCACCTCTTGTGGGGTTCCAAAGAAGTGCAAGGTTCCATCTGCACTGACCCAAAGACGGGAGGGAAAGTATGGTATTTGGAGGTCACGCAGACGTCTCTTGATTGGAAGAAACTTGGCCCTGTCCTTCTGTCCTTCAGTAGCAAAGTCTGGCTATGCCGAAATCTCCGCATTTTCAATTCGCATAGGGCCACCTCATCGAAGGAGCTGTAGAATATTATCCCGATCCTGGTAATGAAGAAGCTTTGCGATGAGTGTCCGTGGTGGGGCCCCTGGGCGGGGAGGCTGGAGAGGCACTCTATGGGCTCTCTCAATAGCAAAGTGAGGGGAGAAGGCCTCTCTAACAAACTCCTTTATGAGAAGATCCTCAAAAAACGAACAGCATCCTGGCCCTCCACCTTTTTCCGGGAATCCAACAAATCGCATGTTATTCCTTCTCAGACGACCTTCCAGGTCAGCTAGTTTGGCCCTCCAGGAAGTTGCTTGGGATGAGAGCTGTTCCAACTGCCCCCTCATGGGGTTGACGTGGTCTTCAAGATCAGAGATGCAATGTTCCGCCTCACCAACTCTCTCGTGCACTTTTTGCAGTTCATGTCGTATGATAGAAAGATCTACCTGCACCTCTCCTATTTTCCCAGTCAATCTCAACTCTGAGTCAGTTATTGATTGTAAAACTTGAGTTAGGGAAGGTTAAGCAGCCTCTGGCACAGCCGGTGGTTCAGGAGCAGGCATATCAGCGGGAGCATGAGAGGTGGAAGACTGCCCTTGCGAACCACCAGTGTAAGATCCTCAGGCATATTTTTCAAGCCACTTTCTAAGATCTCCCCCGCAGTGACCCTTCCAGATGTCAGAAGCACCGGAGGAACACTGCCACCGTTCACAGGACACAGCCTTCACCGGACTGCAGATCCATCCCAGGTAACACAGGGGCAAAGTGTGACAAGTGTGGAGGCAAAAGGACACAGGTCACCACACTCAGAATGAGTTTAAAGGATGTGTATAGCGGGAGCTGAGCAGACGCACGTCTCCTCCATCTTGCGGCTAGCTCCGCCCCCTGTTTTTCACATTTATTTTAGGTAATTTATAATTTACTTCTTTCACACATTAAAATAGTAGTTCCCTTCCACAATACTCCGCTCCTGAGCTCCAATACTCCGCTCCTGTGGTCCAGCTGTCACTCACCTGGATTTAATAAATTATTTGATCTTAGCAAAACATTTTTCTGTTCCACACAGGTGGTTACCATAGTAACTGATTGTTGAAAACTCAGGAGTGGAGCATTTTGTACATAGGGAAATGGCTCATGATGGAGGGTGTGCAATGACATTTCAGAGGGGCAGGGTTGAGCAAGTGAACACAGGCATGAATAATGTGAATCAAACCAAGTATTTCATAGCTCTCAACATTTAGAATCTGAAAAATTTGCCTGAACTTCCACCCAGTACCACTCAGAAATGAACATATTTGAGCGAACCCAACCCACTTTCCAATAAGCCCCACCCCTTTTATAGTTTGTGAATCAACACAGTACTGCCAAAATAGGGACAGTTGGGAGTATAGTTACCAATTCCGTTTATAACAAGCAGACTTGGACTTGTTTTTTCCTCAGTCACGGCTTTTTTTTCAGTTGTGGTTTTTTGTGCTTGTTTTTTTTTCCTCCATTTCATTTTTAATTTTTTTTATGTTAAGTACAAAATACTCTGCTCCTCAGTTTCCAACTGTCAGTTACTATGGTAACCACCTTTGTTGAAGAGGCAAATCATTTTAAAAATATCAGTTAATTCATTTAAACCAGGTGAGTGACAGTTGGAAGCTCAGGAGCGGATTTAATTGTGCTTAATGGA
Organism: Limnodynastes dumerilii; assembly: GCA_011038615.1. NCBI lineage: Eukaryota > Metazoa > Chordata > Amphibia > Anura > Limnodynastidae > Limnodynastes > Limnodynastes dumerilii. Next base: position 77,206 of record WWET01004873.1, read on the forward strand.
ATGTGTTATGTTGGAGGGTCTAATTTTATTCAAACAAGCAGGATTCCACTGCTAATTTAGCAGTTAACATATAAACATAAATAAATACTTTTTTTTTTAATAATGAAAACTATTTTGTTCATTACTGTATGCACAGATTTTAATAAAAAAAATCTTGGTTCTCTTGGTTCTGCTGATCACATGATCACTTTTACATCACTTCCTGGATGTGTTGGTCATTTGACTTTCGCTCCCTATTTAGACTTCATGAACACTTCTTCCTGTGCCAGAGCCTGCTGACTATCACGAACCGCGGCAGACGCCGCACTTACCTGCTTCCTGGTTCCCTGACGGCGTCCCTCTCCCGGCGCGCAGCTGCTGCAGCTCGTCGGAGACTGTCACTGAAGCAGTGACAACCTCTGCTCAGTACTCACCAGTCTTGCCACGGCGTCCTCCGCATGGATTCTGGCGGCAAACGCGATGGTACTCTGATCCATGGGCGCGGCCATCTTGGATGAGTCACATGTCCGCGCTGCTCCAATAGATTCAGTGCTCTCCGGTCCTCCAGCCAATCAGTGCGCAGGGCGCACTATTTAAACTCTGTGCACTGTTCCATCGTTGCCAGAACAATCAGGTCTCCCATGTGCCTGGTACTCCTTGGTCTTTCCTGACGTCTTGATCCAGTCCTGCCTGCTTGGTCCAGTCCTGCTCCTGCCTGCGCAGTGCGCAGACTATTTAAACTCTGTCCACTGTTCCATCGTTGCCAGAACAATCAGGTCTCTCATGTGCCTGGTACTCCTTGGTCTTTCCTGACGTCCTGCTCCTGCCTGCTTGGTCCAGTCCAGTTCCTGCCTTGGTCCAGTCCTGCTCCTGCCTGCTTGGTCCAGCTCCTGTTCCTGCCTTGGTCCAGTCCTGCTCCTGCCTGCTTGGTCCAGCTCCTGTTCCTGCCTTGGTCCAGTCCTGCTCCTGCCTGCTTGGTCCAGCTCCTGTTCCTGCCTTGGTCCAGTCCTGCTCCTGCCTGCTTGGTCCAGCTCCTGTTCCTGCCTTGGTCCAGTCCTGCTCCTGCCTGCTTGGTCCAGCTCCTGTTCCTGCCTTGGTCCAGTCCTGCTCCTGCCTGCTTGGTCCAGCTCCTGTTCCTGCCTTGGTCCAGTCCTGCTCCTGCCTGCTTGGTCCAGCTCCTGTTCCTGCCTTGGTCCAGTCCTGCTCCTGCCTGCTTGGTCCAGCTCCTGTTCCTGCCTTGGTCCAGTCCTGCTCCTGCCTGCTTGGTCCAGCTCCTGTTCCTGCCTTGGTCCAGTCCTGCTCCTGCCTGCTTGGTCCAGCTCCTGTTCCTGCCTTGGTCCAGTCCTGCTCCTGCCTGCTTGGTCCAGCTCCTGTTCCTGCCTTGGTCCAGTCCTGCTCCTGCCTGCTTGGTCCAGCTCCTGTTCCTGCCTTGGTCCAGTCCTGCTACATGTATAGATGACACAGTGACATATATTACATGTGTAGATGACACAGTGACATATATTACGCATGTAGATGACGCAGTGACATATATTACATGTATAGATGACACAGTGACATATATTACATGTGTAGATGACACAGTGACATATATTACGCATGTAGATGACGCAGTGACATATATTACATGTATAGATGACACAGTGACATATATTACATGTGTAGATGACACAGTGACATATATTACGCATGTAGATGACGCAGTGACATATATTACATGTATAGATGACACAGTGACATATATTACATGTGTAGATGACACAGTGACATATATTACGCATGTAGATGACGCAGTGACATATATTACATGTATAGATGACACAGTGACATATATTACATGTGTAGATGACACAGTGACATATATTACGCATGTAGATGACGCAGTGACATATATTACATGTATAGATGACACAGTGACATATATTACATGTGTAGATGACACAGTGACATATATTACGCATGTAGATGACGCAGTGACATATATTACATGTATAGATGACACAGTGACATATATTACATGTGTAGATGACACAGTGACATATATTACGCATGTAGATGACGCAGTGACATATATTACATGTATAGATGACACAGTGACATATATTACATGTGTAGATGACACAGTGACATATATTACGCATGTAGATGACGCAGTGACATATATTACATGTATAGATGACACAGTGACATATATTACATGTGTAGATGACACAGTGACATATATTACGCATGTAGATGACGCAGTGACATATATTACATGTATAGATGACACAGTGACATATATTACATGTGTAGATGACACAGTGACATATATTACGCATGTAGATGACGCAGTGACATATATTACATGTATAGATGACACAGTGACATATATTACATGTGTAGATGACACAGTGACATATATTACGCATGTAGATGACGCAGTGACATATATTACATGTATAGATGACACAGTGACATATATTACATGTGTAGATGACACAGTGACATATATTACGCATGTAGATGACGCAGTGACATATATTACATGTATAGATGACACAGTGACATATATTACATGTGTAGATGACACAGTGACATATATTACGCATGTAGATGACGCAGTGACATATATTACATGTATAGATGACACAGTGACATATATTACATGTGTAGATGACACAGTGACATATATTACGCATGTAGATGACGCAGTGACATATATTACATGTATAGATGACACAGTGACATATATTACATGTGTAGATGACACAGTGACATATATTACGCATGTAGATGACGCAGTGACATATATTACATGTATAGATGACACAGTGACATATATTACATGTGTAGATGACACAGTGACATATATTACGCATGTAGATGACGCAGTGACATATATTACATGTATAGATGACACAGTGACATATATTACATGTGTAGATGACACAGTGACATATATTACGCATGTAGATGACGCAGTGACATATATTACATGTATAGATGACACAGTGACATATATTACATGTGTAGATGACACAGTGACATATATTACGCATGTAGATGACGCAGTGACATATATTACATGTATAGATGACACAGTGACATATATTACATGTGTAGATGACACAGTGACATATATTACGCATGTAGATGACGCAGTGACATATATTACATGTATAGATGACACAGTGACATATATTACATGTGTAGATGACACAGTGACATATATTACGCATGTAGATGACGCAGTGACATATATTACATGTATAGATGACACAGTGACATATATTACATGTGTAGATGACACAGTGACATATATTACGCATGTAGATGACGCAGTGACATATATTACATGTATAGATGACACAGTGACATATATTACATGTGTAGATGACACAGTGACATATATTACGCATGTAGATGACGCAGTGACATATATTACATGTATAGATGACACAGTGACATATATTACATGTGTAGATGACACAGTGACATATATTACGCATGTAGATGACGCAGTGACATATATTACATGTATAGATGACACAGTGACATATATTACATGTGTAGATGACACAGTGACATATATTACGCATGTAGATGACGCAGTGACATATATTACATGTATAGATGACACAGTGACATATATTACATGTGTAGATGACACAGTGACATATATTACGCATGTAGATGACGCAGTGACATATATTACATGTATAGATGACACAGTGACATATATTACATGTGTAGATGACACAGTGACATATATTACGCATGTAGATGACGCAGTGACATATATTACATGTATAGATGACACAGTGACATATATTACATGTGTAGATGACACAGTGACATATATTACGCATGTAGATGACGCAGTGACATATATTACATGTATAGATGACACAGTGACATATATTACATGTGTAGATGACACAGTGACATATATTACGCATGTAGATGACGCAGTGACATATATTACATGTATAGATGACACAGTGACATATATTACATGTGTAGATGACACAGTGACATATATTACGCATGTAGATGACGCAGTGACATATATTACATGTATAGATGACACAGTGACATATATTACATGTGTAGATGACACAGTGACATATATTACGCATGTAGATGACGCAGTGACATATATTACATGTATAGATGACACAGTGACATATATTACATGTGTAGATGACACAGTGACATATATTACGCATGTAGATGACGCAGTGACATATATTACATGTATAGATGACACAGTGACATATATTACATGTGTAGATGACACAGTGACATATATTACGCATGTAGATGACGCAGTGACATATATTACATGTATAGATGACACAGTGACATATATTACATGTGTAGATGACACAGTGACATATATTACGCATGTAGATGACGCAGTGACATATATTACATGTATAGATGACACAGTGACATATATTACATGTGTAGATGACACAGTGACATATATTACGCATGTAGATGACGCAGTGACATATATTACATGTATAGATGACACAGTGACATATATTACATGTGTAGATGACACAGTGACATATATTACGCATGTAGATGACGCAGTGACATATATTACATGTATAGATGACACAGTGACATATATTACATGTGTAGATGACACAGTGACATATATTACGCATGTAGATGACGCAGTGACATATATTACATGTATAGATGACACAGTGACATATATTACATGTGTAGATGACACAGTGACATATATTACGCATGTAGATGACGCAGTGACATATATTACATGTATAGATGACACAGTGACATATATTACATGTGTAGATGACACAGTGACATATATTACGCATGTAGATGACGCAGTGACATATATTACATGTATAGATGACACAGTGACATATATTACATGTGTAGATGACACAGTGACATATATTACGCATGTAGATGACGCAGTGACATATATTACATGTATAGATGACACAGTGACATATATTACATGTGTAGATGACACAGTGACATATATTACGCATGTAGATGACGCAGTGACATATATTACATGTATAGATGACACAGTGACATATATTACATGTGTAGATGACACAGTGACATATATTACGCATGTAGATGACGCAGTGACATATATTACATGTATAGATGACACAGTGACATATATTACATGTGTAGATGACACAGTGACATATATTACGCATGTAGATGACGCAGTGACATATATTACATGTATAGATGACACAGTGACATATATTACATGTGTAGATGACACAGTGACATATATTACGCATGTAGATGACGCAGTGACATATATTACATGTATAGATGACACAGTGACATATATTACATGTGTAGATGACACAGTGACATATATTACGCATGTAGATGACGCAGTGACATATATTACATGTATAGATGACACAGTGACATATATTACATGTGTAGATGACACAGTGACATATATTACGCATGTAGATGACGCAGTGACATATATTACATGTATAGATGACACAGTGACATATATTACGCATGTAGATGACGCAGTGACATATATTACATGTATAGATGACACAGTGACATATATTACGCATGTAGATGACGCAGTGACATATATTACATGTATAGATGACACAGTGACATATATTACGCATGTAGATGACGCAGTGACATATATTACATGTATAGATGACACAGTGACATATATTACGCATGTAGATGACGCAGTGACATATATTACATGTATAGATGACACAGTGACATATATTACATGTGTTGATGACACAGTGACATATATTACGCATGTAGATGACGCAGTGACATATATTACATGTATAGATGACACAGTGACATGTATTACGCGTGTAGATGACACAGTGACATATATTACATGTGTAGATGACACAGTGACATATATTACACGTGTAGATGACACAGTGACATATATTACGCGTGTAGATGACACAGTGACATGTATTACGCGTGTAGATGACACAGTGAAATGTATTATGCGTGTAGATGACACAGTGACATGTATTACACGTGTAGATGACACAGCGACATATATTATGCGTGTAGATGACACAGTGACATATATTATGCGTGTAGATGACACAGTGACATGTATTACGCATGTAGATGACACAGTGACATATATTATGCGTGTAGATGACACAATGACATATATTATGCGTGTAGATGACACAGTGACATGTATTACGCGTGTAGATGACACAGTGACATATATTATGCGTGTAGATGACACAGTGACATGTATTACCCGTGTAGATGACACAGTGACATATATTATGCGTGTAGTTGACACAGTGACATGTATTACGCGTGTAGATGAGACAGTGACATATATTATGCGTGTAGATGACACAGTGACATGTATTACGCGTGTAGATGACACAGTGACATGTATTACGTGTGTAGATGACACAGTGACATGTATTACGCGTGTTGATGACACAGTGACATATATTATGCGTGTAGATGACACAGTGACATGTATTACGCGTGTAGATGAGACATGTCACTGTCTGTTTGACAGGTCTCTGGCAGGAAGTTCTGTAACTTTTGCATTTCTTCAGCCTCTGTCTGAGAGACACAGGAGATCGCTGGTGAGTAACATCTCCGTGTAGTATACATGTCTTGTGCTCTATACACAGAGCAGAGGTTATTGTTAGTGTGTAATATACATGTCTTGTGTTCTATACACAGAGCAGAGGTTATTGTTAGTGTGTAGTATACATGTCTTGTGTTCTATACACAGAGCAGAGGTTATTGTTGGTGTGTAGTATACATGTCTTGTGTTCTATACACTGAGCAGAGGTTATTGTCAGTGAGTATCTGTGTATCATATTATCTGTACATCATGGTGACATTGGGGTGCAGGAATCTCTATGACTGTGCATATACATGTGATGGATCTGTCTATAGCCGTTTCTGCAACCACTAACACATTATATACAGCTGTCAACCACCGTGTAATGTATTTTTTTTATGCGCCCTGGAAACTAATGTGTTGTTAGTGAATGTGGTTTTAGTGCACAGATGCAGCTCTGGACAATGTTAACAGTCTTCACTGACTTTAGCATCTTTGATGTTTGTTTATTAAAAAATATGACTGCAATAACCAATAACTGAAGTCCATCTCTGACTTCTCCTGTGCTGCAGCTCACCCATGGGTCCTGCGGGAATAGAAAAGTGGAGATGTTGCCCATAGCAACCAATCAGATTCTAGCTCTTACTTTCCTATCCCATAGAAAAGGTCAGCTAGAATCTGATTGCTTGCTATTGGTAACATCTGCACTTTGCCTTTCCTGCAGCTTAGTAAATCTGGCCTCATGGAGTCAGTGAGTTGAGTCTCCTCACTTGTTAGATGGAGCGGAACGGGGTTCTCAAAGTTATTTATACGTTGGGTTCATTTGCTTGAAATTGCAGATGAAATGAGTCTCTGCTATAATCCAGAATGTGAAAATATCTTTCAATTTGCTCTGAAATAGCTTTTATTACACTGAATATTATGATTAACCCACTGTCTGGTTCTCTCAGAGTATTGTGATGCCTAAAAGATAAATATAAGATGATGATAAAATACTCAAAGAGTTTCCTCTGACTGTGGTTTTCTCACCACCTTTTGCAAAGCTATTTACTAATCTGCTACAGTAACACTTGTACAGTCTGTGAAAAAGAAGGAAGAGGTGGGAGTTATAGTCACTAACGACTTTTGTAAGCGCTTAAAATAATTTCATAATAGGAAAAAAACATGTAAAAGTCAAATACAATAAATGTCTTAAGCCCTCAAACACAGTCATTAAGGGTCTGATGTTCTCTGTAAAGTGCTATGGACTATATACATGGTGCTATGGACCGTGTTCAGAGACCCGTTTTCACGTGGAGTTGCGTGCATATTGTTAGGTACGTTTAAACTGCGCATGTGTAGTAACTTTAGTTATGTACGTGCTTTAGGCACGGACATGTGAATTGCACTTGAGGACATACGTACGAATGGGCGGCGTAGAAATAAATACTTGTAAATTACATGAAAGTGGGTGGGCGAGGGGAGGCATTTAAATGAATGCTTGAGAGCGCAGCTATACTGAATCGCACGGATGGAAGACATATACGCACGTAAGTACACACTTAAAGATCAGAGTGTTCTATGGAGGCGTATGTATACGATTGCACGGCCGGGAGAGGGGAGTGTCGTAGGTGTTGGTGGGTGTTGTCTTGCTATGTGCGGGCGTATAAATGCGTTCTTTTAAAAAACGGATCTCTGAATACGGCCCTATATAAATAAGCGCATATAATAATAGATAGATTAGAATTGTCCATCCTCTTGTCCTACCTGTCTCACATCTGTCTTCACCTCGTTCTGTTTATCAGAATTGTATTGTGTTCTTATTCTTATCATGTTACTATGGGCCTGATCCAGACCTTGTTAAGTGCATGAACTTAGTTACACCTGGGCTAAACCATGTTGATTTCAGGGGGAGCCAAGTTAATTGTATTCTTTGCATGCAGGGATATATTTTTAAATTTCAATATGAAATTACGTACACTAGCCTCCACAGGGGGTTGATCCACAACCCTGCATGCAGGAGATCATGTATAAGAGATGTGATACAGGTCACATTGATAGTGATACTGGTTGTATAAGAAGGTATGGAAGATAGGACACAGGACACATTAATAGTGATGATGGATGTATAAGAAGGTGTGGAAGATAGGACACAGGACACATTGATAGTGATGTTGGATGTATAAGAAGGTATGGGAGATAGGAAACAGGTCACATTGATAGTGATGCTGGATGTATAAGAAGGTGTGGAAGATAAGAAACAGGGCACATTGATAGTGATGCTGGATGTATAAGAAGATATGGAAGATGGGACACAGGACACATTGATAGTGATGCTGGATGTATAAGAAGATATGGAAGATAGGATACAGGACACATTGATAGTGATGCTGGATGTATAAGAAGGTATGGGAGATAGGATACAGGTCACATTGATAGTGATGCTGGTTGTATAGAAAGGTGTGGAAGATGGGATACAGGACACATTGATAGTGATACTGGCTCTATAAGAAGGTATGGAAGATAGGATACAGGACACATTGATAGTGATGCTGGATGTATAAAAAGGTATGGGAGATAAGATACAGGACACATTGATAGTGATGCTAGATTTATAAGAAGATATGGAAGATGAGACACAGGACACATTGATAGTGATGCTGGATGTATAAGAAGGTGTGGAAGATAGGATACAGGACACATTGATAGTGATGCTGGATGTATAAGAAGGTGTGGAAGATAGGATACAGGACACATTGATAGTGATGCTGGATGTATAAGAAGGTATGGGAGATAGGATACAGGTCACATTGATAGTGATGCTGGTTGTATAGAAAGGTGTGGAAGATGGGACACAGGACACATTGATAGTGATACTGGATGTATAAGAAGATATGGAAGATGGGATACAGGACACATTGATAGTGATGCTGGATGTATAAGAAGATATGGAAGATAGGATACTGGAGATTTTGATATTTATTAGTTAATTTATTTATTTATTCATTTATTAATAAGATTTTATACAGCGCCATCAGATTATGTAGCGCTTTATCATTTTAACAATTATTATAAGAAGACTGGGTGGTAACAGACAAGGGCCGATACAAAAGTACAAAAGTAAAAGGGCCGATAAAGATGATGATTGGATAGGGAGGCATGGAAGATAGGAATCAGGAACCATTGGACCTGACCCAGACCTTTCGTTAGTATTCCGTTTGCGCAGAGGTCTAAAAGTCTGCCCGGAAGATGAGAGTGAAACCCCCTGTTACTCCCTTCTCACATATGGCATCTGGACACTTACTGTATGTCTCCACAAACCTACCTTCATTTCATCGGAGTGCCATCTCCTCACCCTCATCTATTCCAGAACCTTTTGCAGGGATTAGGCAAGCGGATTTTGAGGAATGCCCTGTTGGACGGATCTCCTAGCATATCGAATTCAGTTTATTGTGACTTGCCAGGCCATATGCAGCCCGTACCAGAGACCCGACTTTCGCAAACAGCTGAGAACATAGAGGTCCATGTTACATCATTTAAACATTACACCACAACTCTAGACACCTCTCAAGGCTTCACCCTCACAGTCTCATGCCTCAGCACATATTACACTCAAACTGGTAGAAGACAGAAAAATAAAAACACCACATACTAAGCACTAAGCACAGGTCAGCAGCTGTACAGTAGGGTCTGACTACAGGGCAAAACCTTATTATTTTTAGAGTTGTATTCCAGAAATATGGGCACCTCTGGCTAATTTGCAAATTGCATTGTGAGGTTAATCCAGAGCTGGGGGCAAAGGGCCAGATCCAGAGCTACATCCGCTAGCGTATTTATGCTAACGGGAGTCGTAAAAACGCTATTTTGCAGGTTTGCGCGCATATGTTGCGGCACGTAACTCTGAACGTACGTACCATCCTAGTATCAACAGCGTAACTACGGATGAGGGGGCGTGGCATACATACAACACAGGTAATTACGCTTCGGAGGCGGGATGAGGCATTTAAATCATAAAGTATGGGATTGCTTTGGCGTGTAAGTACGAGCAGCCATTACAGGCGACAGGAGTTATGCTTTGAAAAGTTAAGGTAGGGTTTTGTAAAGCGTAAAAGGGTAAAAATACATTCGACAGAGGGGAGTGCATAGTAATTACGATAGCGCATTGAAACGTAAAGGGAACGTAGGTCTGGATTCGGCCCAAAAACTCAAAAACGTGAGGGGGGCAAATTAATAACTTTTTCAAAAAAAATTTGCATGCAGGGAGAATACCAGCTGATTTTGCTTATTGCTTATTGATGCCCAAACAGCTTGATTTTCAAACTCTTATCATCACAGATTTATTTTCTGTTATTCCTAATTTTGGATCAACTTCTATGGACCGGACATAGAGGTTGTGTATGTGTGGGGGGAGATCATGCACCTCTCAGACACAGGCTTCCGAATCCAGGACCCTACCTTAAATATTACACCTTGGCCCCACAGTAAATGAGGTCAGTGTGTAACTAATGATCATACTTAAGGGCTTAACCAAACCCCTTACTGTACGATTACCATACCCCCCCACCCACCATGTGTACACAATACTTACCTGATCTCAGGATATCCTCTCTGGTGCTAGTCTTTTCCTCCTCTTGATTTCTGCCTGTGTGTTGAGTGCCCATCTACTCTGTCTCTACCCAGGGATCGCTGTATAGTGGAGACTTCACAGCAGCAGACGAGATCCGTTAGCGGAATGCCGTCCATTCCTAAGTTCCGTGCGTGCGATGGGAGACCACTCCCCTTTTACATACAGACTTCCAAAACAGTAATGGGAAATGTAGTTCATTTTAGAGATTAGTCCTTTCAAGAGTAGTGCAAAATAATACAAAGTACAAACAGCACCCAGGTAGAAGCGCCGAGCCTGTGTATATGAGATCTCCCAGGTATTTCTCGCCGGACCTTGTAAAGTTTTATTAGGCTCAGTTCTAAAATTCTTCTTTGTATGTGAACACAGTTCCGGAATATAGCTCAGTCCCTTACAGTTTTGTAGTTACATTTCTTAGTATGTATGGAAGATCTGTGATGTTCTCCTCTGCTTCGATATTCACTGCCCGCATGCACCGGTCTCCGTTTCCCCACCTTCCACCACGCTAGGTTCACAGCAATTGCCTTTGACCTTTTAGCGCTCGGAGTATTTTAAAAAGAAGAAGGGAGAGACTGCATGGTGCAAAATCATTTATTTAAGCGGGTTAAAAATATTTAGCAGATATACTCACAAGGAAAGTTGAAGATCATGACAATCTTCAAAAAGTGCATTTAGTGCATCTAGTGCAATCACCGCCACGGTGCTACTTAGGAGAAATGAAGTCCCGCTATCTATCCCTTAGCCAAGGGTGGCATCGCCGGGTGCCTGGTGGGTGCCATCCTGGCCAAGGGGTAGATACGCCCCTGATCACTGTTAAGTCCTGTTAGAACACTCAGTTCAGACTTTCCGCTCATTTCCATGGGGTGTGGGTTAATGTTGAGGGCCAGATTCAATTAGCTTCGCACCGTCATTATTTGTGGTGTGAAGCTAATTCCATGTATTTTTTGGGGGGCAATTTTTATGTGCACCACATAGATGTGCGCATCAAAATTTGCTTAATTTTCATCCCGTATATGAAAAAGCAAGCTTATTCCTATCATTGCGGCTAATTGAATCGGGCCCAGAGAATGGATCTTTATCTATTCCATTTCTGCCCCTTGTATATGTGTCCAGCCTCCATCTCTCCCCCTTATATATGTGTCCAGCCTCATCTCTCCCACTTATATATGTGTTCCGCCTCCATCTCTCCCCCTTGTATATGTGTCCAGCCTCCATCTCTCCCCATTGTATATGTGTCCAACCTCCATCTCTCCCCCTTGTATATGTGTCCAGCCTTCCTGTCCCTATTTCCCAACTTTTCATCTTCAATTAATTTTACTGTTTTCTTTCTCCTCCTTCTGCAGGGATGCTTCTGACTGTGGCCATGTCATTCACATAATCAGTGCTGGTTATACAGGGCCCCTACACTGCTGCATATGTTAAATCATGTCCTATAGGGTTGCTGTCTACTGTATAATAGCCATAGTCCATAGATCTGTTCTGTATATGCGCTGCAAGCTATGTGGTCTCATTAGACCACCAGGGACCGTGGCCTGAAAAAACTCAAAAGGTGGTGCCGCCTGGCCCAGCCCGGCCCACCACTGGAAACAGTCAAAGCAAAAGGTTTAATGAATGAGAGGGGTTAGGAGAGCAGTTACGTGAAGGATAACAAACACTTAAGGGAAGAGTTGTACAACAGTATAGTATAGGAAATCAGGCTACACGTCACCCAACCAAGGGCCATTTTTACTAAGCTGCGGGTTTGAAAAAGTGGAGATGTTGCCCATGGCAACCAATCAAATTCTAGCTGACATTCTCTAGTATGCAATAGAAAAGTAAGATCTAGAATCTGATTGGTTGCCATGGGCAACATCTCCTCTTTTCCAAACCCGCAGCTTAGTAAATCTGGCCCCAAGAGTTCCAATACTGGAGCACCCTGAGCAGGTATTCTGCACACATACATGGGGGCATGTACAGTACAGCATACTCCTAAGTGCAAGCATCCAACCTCCTCGTACATTTTGTGCATGCGCGAACCAGTTATTGCGCAGTGCGTGTATGGGATTGAAAGCGCATGGGTTGTACCCCTATCTGGCCATCTGACAGCGCCCTTGTTGGGAATAGACAGTTATTAAGGGTTTTTAAAGAAAATCTTCAGCTTTCGGATTTATTATAATTTTGTTTTTTATTAGTTTTTTTACTGTAGGTGTTTTTCATAAAGAAAAGAGAAGAAGACATCCAATCCCAGTAGCTCTCATAAGAAGAAGACATCCAATCCCAGTGGCTCTCATAAGAAGAAGACATCCAATCCCAGTAGCTCTCATAAGAAGAAGACATCCAATCCCATTGGCTCTCATAAGAAGAAGACATCCAATCCCAGTAGCTCTCATAAGAAGACATCCAATCCCAGTAGCTCTCATAAGAAGAAGACATCCAATCCCAGTAGCTCTCAGAAGTGTTCCCAACAAGGTCATTGTGGCGGCTCCAAATGTGCAACAACAGCAGCTACCAGCACAACAGTCACATCCTGTACCAGTTTGGATACTCCATCATCACGTTACTAGGCTTAGTCTTCAACAGCATTGCCATCTATTTATTCTTTCACCTACCGAAACTCCGGTCCCCCACCACTATTTATATGAAGAACCTTGCCTTCGCTGATCTGTTATTGGTCTGCACGTTACCTATGAGAATTTATGGCTTCACTCTGGAACCATCTTCTCTTTTATCAGGGAAGTCAAGTATTGTCCTTTGCCATATAGCTGGGACGTTTCTCCTCCTCAACATGTATGGCAGTATCTTCTTATTGACTTGCATTAGCTTGGACCGATATTTGGCTGTGTGCTTTCCTATCCGCTCCCGACACATACGTCAAAAAGCAGGCTGGATCTGTGTTGGCGTATGGTTCCTTAATTTGGCTTCCTGCACTGCAAGCTATGTCTCTTCAGACAATAATATTAACATCAGTAGCTCTTGCTTTTATGGTCAACCTCCATTTGTTACTATGAAAGGCCCAACGATAGGAGCTGTAACCATGGGCTTTTTGGTTCCTGTTGGAATAATATCAGTAACCTCGGTGATGATGTTGAGAGCAATAAGAGAAAGTCACATAGTTCAAGAGGGACTGGTCAACAAGGCAAAAATTTTGCACATGTTAAGTGCCAATATAAGTATATTTCTGCTGTGCTTCCTTCCCTATCACACCGTATTGATCCTTTATCAAGTCTTGGAAAGCAACTGTTTCATTAACGAGGCCTACAAAATAACCCTCCTCGCAGCCTGCTGTAACACCATACTTGACCCCATTTTTTATTACTTTGCCACAGAGACTATGAAAAATATGGTCAAGGAAGAAATCAAAGTGGGAAAGTTCAAATTTGTCGAGCTGTCGGAGCTATCATTTGAGAAGAAAAAAACAGACCAATGCCAACAACTGTGTGAAGACAAGAGAAACACTTGATGGGACCCATAGTTAATGAGAGCAGGATAGGTTACTCTTGGAAAATGTAAGGTAACCTGGAGAAAGACATCACATGAGGTTCACCAGGAGCAAACTCATCCATTGGTGATATCAGAGCCAGGCCCAGAAAAGCATTATGGAAAGTTTGAAGAGACTGAGTAAGAAAGTAAAGGGTTTTTATGAACACTCAAGGAATATTTACCAAGCTAAATGTGAATTTGCAGAGTGCAGTAACCCACAGCATCAAATCAACCGTTGGCTTCTCCAAAGCTTAATCAAAACAACTGTCATGAGAAATATTTAATGTATGTCAGCTTCTATGTAAACGTGTACACAAATGTATAAATGCTAATGCACAAACAATAAATTATACTCTCATTTTCAATGACCTGATGGGAAAATATATGCTTTTTCATAAAGCTAAGAGTTAAAGGTTAACTGTTTTGAAAAAGCATTGTTGTAGGACCTTTAGACCTCCTCTTCTCCATCTGTACCTTCTGCCTCATCTGTTACACTCCCAGGCTGCTTCACCAACTCAGTAGCCTGTCACCCATCCTCCCACAGATCATTACCTAACTTGTTACTTGTTCTCCTTCAACTACTGCACCTTCTTCTTCATGTGCTGCACGAACAAGCTGCTTCTCCATCTTCATCCTCCTATGCACAGACCATCTTAACGTCTCTTACTGTTTTTGTTTGTTTGTTTGTTTGTTTATCTCTCTTACTCTCTTACCTGTGATACCCTATCAGCTTTATCCTATGTACCTGATGTACCTGATTCCTGGTGTTCTCTCTCTACTACTGCACCTTCTCCCTCATCTGCTGCACCCACAGGCTGCTTCCCTAGCTCAGTCTTCTGACTCCCATGCTCCTATATACATGGGACATGATAGCAGCTTTCAAATACATCAAGAGTTGTGACCAGCTAGAGGAGGTTACCATTTTTCAAAAGAAAAGGTGTAATAGAACACGAGGGCATGGATACAAACTGGAGGGTGGTAGATTCAAAGGAAATGTGCGGAAAAATTACTTCACTGAAAGGGTGATAG
Organism: Limnodynastes dumerilii; assembly: GCA_011038615.1. Lineage (NCBI taxonomy): Eukaryota > Metazoa > Chordata > Amphibia > Anura > Limnodynastidae > Limnodynastes > Limnodynastes dumerilii. The sequence continues at coordinate 92,883 of WWET01004873.1, forward strand.
ATAAGTGGAATAGCCTCCCATCTGAGGTGGTTGAGGCCAATACAGTAGAACAATTTAAACATGCTTGGGATAAATATAAGGGTATCTTAAAATGTAAACCAAATTGAGGGTAAATAGGGTCTAGGGTCAGTATAGTTTTGAATAAACAAATGGGCAGACTAGATGGGCCATGTGGCTCTTATCTGCCTTCACTTTCTATGTTTCTATGTTACACAGACTTTCTATAGCTCATTTGCTTAATTATGTTATTCACTCTTTACAAGAATTTCTCTTTCTCTTACACATAATTACAGATAGTATCTACCCTGCATAGCGATGATAATGATTAAAAAATCGTTTTTGTGGTTGACTACTGTAGAGGATTCTCATATCTCAAAAGTTCTAAAGCAATTGTGGGAAAGAGAAGGTAAATAATGGTGAACTCAGGCAGTAAGATCAAGTAGCCCTATTGGGTGTTGTTTTTGAGTTATAATATCATATGATCGACATTCATACACTCTGCAACATACGGTCAGCAGTGTATGAATGTCTCCAAAAACTACATCAACAGGGTTAATTTACTGACAACACTAAGGTCTACATTATTAATATACCGACCTTAGTGTTGTTGATAAAAAAAAAGTCTGACACCACAGCCTAACCTTAACCCTAACCTTACCTCAGCCTAATCTTTATTGTCACTTCACCATAGCCTAATCCTCCTTTAACAGCATTCTAATCCTAACTGTTTCCTAATAGCATCCTATCCCTAACCCTGACTCTAAAAGCAACATTAAATTTAATATTATTGAAATATACATAAATTTACCCATCCAAGTCTCCATCGAGTAGGTGTCCAAGTCTCCATTAAGCATAGTATTGCCGAAAAGGCGCTCTTATCAAACATAGAGTCATTTGGGCCTGATCCTGAACTACGCCGATGCACTGTGCTTACTAAAGCACAGCGTATCGGCGTTCACTTACCCCGACACTCCC
>WWET01004873.1:93863-109237 GCA_011038615.1 Limnodynastes dumerilii
CCTAACTTCAGTCGGCGTAAGGGAGTGTAAATACGCTGGGACGGTGGCGTTAGTACGATAACGCCACCCGCCCAACCTCATTACCCTCCCCCCCACCACCTACCTTCACTAACCTCAGCATAGTAACTCTGGGGGACGCCTCCTCCATCGCTACTATGCTGAAGCTACGGACCCCCGATCCATGATCGGGCGTTTCTGTAGCAACGCCGGGCATATGTTGCCCGTAGCAGTGCCGTAGGGACGCTGGAGGGGACGTCCTCCAGCGTCCCTACGTTAAGGTTAGTGCTGGTGGGCTGAAAAGCCGATCTTGCGCTTATGCCCGCCGTCCAAGCGACGGCGGGCGTTGTTCTGGATCAGGCCCATTGAGCAGGCCTAAATGTTGAGCCCAGAAAAGTCGATCCGTCGTCCACGTCAAGCATCTCTCCAGCATTCTGTAACCCTAGCATTATAGACATTAGATAAGGTCTTCTAACTGAATATTTATGTACATTCAATCCTTAATGTTGACCAGGGGTTGAACGAGGAGGGTGAATGGACAGACCGAGCCATGGCCAAAATCAGCAGAGGTCCGGATTGTAAGATGGGGGGCTGCGGACCGGAGCTGCAGTGAAAATCTTGCGAGATTGTTATTTTATCGCCAGTGCTCTACTGATGCACCTGGGCCCACCACTCATAATCTAGCCTCAAACGCAACTCACTGCTGCCATCGCTTGCATCTGGAGGGGTGTTCCGTGGAAGGGAAGGGTAGAGGGTTGCAGTCAATGTACAGTAAGGGTGTGTTCTTAAAAGTGAACCCAATTCAGACCAAATTTTATTTAGAAGTGTATTCATGATATTTTTATAGGCGATATAGGCTATGGAAAGGGCCACTAGGTCCAGGAGAACTCACTGAATTTTGGTAGTCTCCAAGATAATTTGTAGTTATACACAACTAGGACACAAAAGAGTGCTCCAATTTCTGTAAATGGGAAGGTGGTTTGCATCAGAATCTTCAGAGGATGCGATTATACATTTCATGAACATATTGGGCCACATTCAATCAAGAATAAAAAAAGGCACAAAAGTTATAGCATTTGGTTTATCAAGATGGCTTTCTATAGAAACACTTCTGACCCAGAGATTAATATTGACAGATAATCAGTGGTCAGGATGAAAAGATGCGAGCTGTTGAGACTGGCTTAATGCAGGGGCTGTATACTGTTTGCATATTATATTGATTCCAGATTTTAAAAAGTCATAGCTGACATGCATAATAAGACACCATAAATTTGGAGATTTGTTTACCATAAAGACTATACATAGTCATAATATTTGCAGACATTGGGGCGTATTCAGAGATTTGTTTTTTAAAGGTACGCAGTTATACTCACGGCTGGAAACACCCACCAACAACCCCGATACTCCCCTCTCCCGGACTTGCGGTCTGTGACTTATGAGTCCATAGACCAGGCAAAGGAGGGGGATAATCGCACAGTGTGGGGAGTCCACAGCACGTGAATTAACCCTTAATAAGGGGTGCAGCCATGCAGACTTACATTCAAACATCTAAGTCAAACTCAACAGGTTGGTACCATATAGAATAGTACCCAGGGCGGCTAAGGTTGGTTCACGCTATTCTTACGTGCTAGAAAATAGAGGTACACTTTCCTTAATTTACATGAGAAAGAAATATAATATGGCAAGGATAAAGTTTAAAACATACTGTTTTATTGGCAAATTAATAAAAAAACATTTTTGATCTTTTATATTGCGAAATATTGACAGAATCCCATGTGTGTTAGTTGCGTTCACCAAATATTGGAGTATTATGTACAGGAGAGAAATAACAAAAAGCCTTATTTAGATCAAGCCTATATAAATCAGACTTCAGTAACTATGTTTAAATTAAACAAGAATTTGTAGAGCAAAAAATGGTTACTGTTCCAATAATATCAAAGCAGAATCAAATAAAGATGGTAAGAGTGTCCACATAAGTCATTGTTATTGTAACAAAGTTGCAATTCGGAGCAGTGAAAGAAGTCTTGTAGTAGATTAACACAGTAGGTATAAATGATGAGGGATACTACTTATCCATGTGTTGCCACAGGCGTGGATCCTCATTGCTCCAAGGTGCAAGTATAATGGGGCACTATACTTGCACCTTGTGAACCCGGGATATTGCCGGGGTGGTGATGTGAAAGGGGTATAATACAACAGAAAATCCCTGTGTATGGTGAGTGGACCTTGTATCCAGCTCACCTGTAAAACTGCTCACAGCCTCCCTGGGGGGAGACACCTGCTGAATACCTTACAACCCCTTTAAGCAGCACACACAGGTGTCCTTCTAATCAACCTGTTCCCAGACTGACCAGCCCAAAGACCCGGAACAGGGCTGAGTGACAGACTTCTAGGCCTTTTATCCAGCTTCTGCCTCTAAATCCAGTAGTTCTGTCACACCATAAATCCGTCATGGTTAAAAAACAGATGTTGTGGGGGCAGTGCTGGACGGAGGAGGCGGTAGAAGCTGGCGGCTCTGTGTTCTGATGGGGAAGAGACGCTGTGAGCTACGCAGACGGAGAACGGTGAGCGGCCTACATAGGAAGAAGAGGTTATACATATGCCCTCACCCCGAGTCAGTACCCTTCGGTATAGTCTCCCCCCAGCCATCTAAATACGGAGTTCAACTGCTCTCCGGTGGTCCGCGCCATCTTGTAAGCAGGGCACGCCATTTTGTGATCCGGGCACCTACCAGTGAGAGACCCGCTGGATGTCTTACAGACTACTTTGAAGCTTGAGACTTACTGCTGTGGGATTTGGATGACCCTGGGAGCAACCCCCTGACCCTTCTGGACTGTTCCTGTACCCCCCGGGTACCAACTGACTGCCAGGGAGCTACATTTTGTGCATAGGGGCACCCTCCCCCTCACCATTAGCTAAGACTGCGCCATTTTGATTACCACATGGCACACTTCACTTCACTGCTGTTCTCCTTCCCAGCTCCTTACCCTCTTCAGATTTCAGTGTGTAAATAAGCGCCACTTAAGACTCTGAGAGACTTTTCTATCTCTAAGGTTATACCTCTAAGTCTTACCCCGGATGGAGCTCATCCAACTCAGATGATATGAACCACCAGTCCATCCCCACCCATGCAGTGATATTAGCCTCACCTCTGCTTTATAACCCACCAATTCACTAACTAATGTGAAGCAACAGCATACACCTCACTAAATATCTACCTAACTTAGGCACCTCAGTGTCATAGAGGAAGTGGACCAAAGAAAGAGGACCCAAGCCAGGTTGAGAGGGAGAGAACACAAATAAAAAATAATAAATACGGATGAGTGTGTGCATGCAAGCCCTTGTCCGTCTTGTCCAGTCCCGTGATGTACCTCTTATCCACCGTGTCTGGTTCTGTGTTACATGTAGTTCATTTCAATTACACTGAAGGGCACATTTTATTTGATAGATTGGTCCGCTCTTTGTATTGTTGACAATTAGAGTTGACATTTTTTACTTTAAATACAGTAAATATAAATTTAATATATTAAAATAATAAAAAAAAAAAAATATATATATATATATATATATCTACAAACAGCAGTTAAAAATCAAATTACATAAGTTGCTTGTGTACACTATATTCTCCACTATGCCCTCAAAGAGGTGACATCCCTGCCCCCACCAGTACGTTTCCCAGTAGTGCAACCATCCAAATCCACCAATAAAGCACCAACTCCAGGAAAGGAAACTTCCACCTCAGCCTTGAATGCCCCCACACCACAATCTTCCATAATTTCACTCTCCAAGGAACTTATCCCTAATATTGATCTTGAAGCTCCACTTACATGGAAAACAATGTACCATTTGCTGACGGCGTTTAAATCTGATCTGACCTCTGAAATGAAGGCTGTCGTTAGAGAAATTAAGCTTGAGGTCTCGGGAATTGGTGAGCGAACAGACCACCATCAAACAAAGATGGAAGAATTGGTCTCCTCTCATAATGCCTTAATCAATGCTTATGACACTCTCCAATCCGTAGTACATCAGCTCAAAGATAAAATAGTGGACATGGAGGACCGTTCCAGAAGGAATAATACTAAAATAAGGGGCATCCCTGACTCCATTCCCAACAAAGACCTCCCACAATTTGCTTTAGCTGTCTTTTGTAAAATTCTCCCGGACGCCACAGATACTGACTTACTCATAGACAGAATCCATTGTTTACCAAAACCCTGAATCACCACCGGAAAGTTTCCCAGAGACACTCTTCTCTGACTTCACTTCTTTCATATTATAAGCAAGTTCTACAAAAGGCCAGAAGCACCGAGTTCACAGGCATTTTGGAAGGTCTTCAGTTATTCAACGAGTTCTCAGCTGCGACCCTCGCTAGAAGAAGGTCTTTCCACCCAATTACGTCTGTTCTTCGAGATAACAGGATTCTGTACCGCTGGGGCTTTCCTGCTAAACTGCTAATTCAACACGAAGGTTCCTCCTATGTGATCTCATCGTTGGAAGCGGGAATTAAACTTTTGGCCGAGTGGAACCTCTCGATCCCGACATCATCTTCTTCTAATCAACCTCCAGGTCTTCTCCAGAAGGAATGGAACCAACAGGCTGAATCGTCTGGTGATCATGCAGCCTGTTTCTAACTTTTAGTACATGTTGCTATATAGTAACTTTAATGTCTCGGAAAATTATGGTATTGTGGATTAATGATATCACTGTGTTGATTGCTTAAGTTATCTATGCGTTCTGAAACCTTTAGAGGTGTTTAAAAGGTTTGAAGTTTAAATCTCACAATTCAAATGACTTTTACTTGTCTTAAGAGTATTATTCACCGTATTGTTAGTAGTTGGCGTAGTAGTTTGTTGCTTCATGGGCATGGGCATGCCTTGCCAAGCCCCCCACTCTGCTTTTCACCGCACTTTCCCCCTTTTCCCCCTGCGGTAAACACTCTGGCCCTATGTTTTGGGCCCTTTCAGTTTTTTCTCCCAATTTTTATACCCCTATCCCCTTCCTCCTCAAGGGGACTTACCCCTTGTTCCTGGTACACCTCAGCCCTATGTATATACATCTCCATTGAAGTGGGTGAAAACCTATTTATACTTTCTATGCGTTGCTGATCTATTTACTCCTAATAGTTACATTTTTGTCCCTTAATGCTAAAGGTTTAAATTCCCCCCAAAAGAGGAGGCTAGCCCTCTCTACATTTCATAAATATAGAGCAGATATTGTTGCGGTCCAAGAGACATATTTTTCTTCTAATAACCCTCTACTTTCAGAGATGCGCGTTACCCCCTCTGCTTTTGTGCCAACGCCCCCTTTAAACGTAATGGTGTAGCCCTTTTATTTAAAGCAGGCCTTCAGTTTGACCTAGAATCCAAAATTGAAGATAAAAATGGCCGCTATATAGTCTTAATTGGTTGTCTTGAAGGACAGAAAATTAACGATAGTCTCACTTTACGCCCCCAATTCTAGACAGGTTCCCTTTCTCCGTCACTTGTGTGAAATTATACAAAAACACAGGAGAGGGGGACTAATTATTTTAGGTGATTTCAATCTTGTTCTCGATCCAAAGCTAGATAAATTCCACCCTGTCTCCACCTCAGCCTTAAATTCCGCCTCTGACCCATCTTTAGTCTTTAAAAAATTATTTGCTGAATACGACACCTGGAGAGTTCATAACCCTAGAGTTAGAGATTACACCTTTTTTCTAACCCACATAACTTATATTCCTGGATAGACCTCATCCTTACAGATAAATGGTCTTTACAACTCAGCCCAAATCCTTCCTATAACGTGGTCGGATCATGCTCCGACTTCCTGGACATGGGAATTTCAGTCTCCACCTCAGCCTTAAATTCCGCCTCTGACCCATCTTTAGCCTTTAAAAAATTATTTGCTGAATTTGATCTATACGACACCTGGAGAGTTCATAACCCTAGAGTTAGAGATTACACCTTTTTTTCTAACCCACATAACTTATATTCCTGGATAGACCTCATCCTTACAGATAAATGGTCTTTACAACTCAGCCCAAATCCTTCCTATAACGTGGTCGGATCATGCTCCGACTTCCTGGACATGGGAATTTCATTCTTCCAGAATGCCTTCTAGACCTTGGAGGCTACCTGAATATTTACTTACTCTGTTGAGACTAAGCAGGCTTTATCCAATGCCTTGAAGCTATTCCTCCAAACAAATGCCACAACAAATACATCCCTTTCCATACATTGGTGTACATTAAAGGCGGTAATGCGGGAGTTACTTCTTGATGTCCTGATGATTTTAAAATCTAAAATTACATCTTTAGAGCATCAGAACCAACAGTCCCCCTCTAAATCTCTAAAAAGAGAACTATCAGCAGTTAGAAGCCAGCTCCAAAAGCTCCTTATGCTCCGCACGAAAATAGCCCTTACTAAACTGCAACAACGCTTTTATTTTGCTGGAAACAAAGCTGGGAAACTTCCAGCAAGAAAAGTTAGAGCTACTCAGGCCCAACACCATATCAACCATATAGATTCCCCTGGAGGGATTAGGACCTTCAATCCAGCCAATATCGCCAATAAATTCGCTGAGTATTACTCGCAATTATATAATCTCAATGGTGATATACATACCCCGCAGCCTAATTCTCTTTCCATAAGCCAATTTTTAGAATCTGTTACTCATTTAAAAAAAACTGGATGTTGATGCTTTATGTGTTCCATGGACGAACCAAGAAATAGCTTGAGTCTTCAAGAACCTACCTAAATCCAAAGCTCCAGACCCTGATGGCTTCATTAACGAGTTCTATAAAACCCTTTATGAAAACCTTACACCTCTCCTTCTTAATTTGTTTAATTCAGTATCAGAGGGTGGATCATTCCCTCGCGAGATGTTGGAAGCGTGTATCATTACAATACCTAAGCCTGGGAAGGACCCCTCCTTATATAAAAATTATCGTCCTATAGCCCTGCTAAACTGTGATTTAAAGATATACGCTAAGCTCCTTGCTAATCGCATAAACCCACTCCTCCCATATCTGATACACCCTGATCAGGTAGGCTTTGTCCCACAGCACCAGGCATTGAATAACACCCATAGACAACCTAATAGAATTACTCTCTCGCACCGATGACCCCTGTGTCCTGCTTTCTTTAGACACAGAGAAAGCCTTTGACAGGCTACACTGGCTTTTTATGCGGGAGTCCCTAACTACATATGGTTTCAAGGATCAAATATTGCACTCCATAATGGCATTATATAATAATCCTTTTGCAGGGTTTTTAGCAATGGTTTTCTCTCCACCCCATTCCCTATCTCTAATGGCACCAGACAGGGCTGTCCTATGTCACCTTTAATTTTTGTCCTGGCTATTGAGCCATTAGCTGCCCTAATCCAGTCCTCCGCTAACTTCCCCGGTATTCAATGTGAGACCCAGGCGCATAAACTATGCCTTTTTGCGGATGATATTCTGCTGTTCGCAACTAACCCAGAATCTTCCCTAACTGCCCTCCACTCTCTTCTAGAGAGCTATTCCAATGCTTCCTTTTATAAACTCAATCCTACTAAAACAGATGCCCTCCCTCTAAACATCCGTCCTCATGTACTGACCACACTTAAGCGGGATTATAAATATAACTGGCAGATTAAAGAGATTAAGTATTTAGGTATACAAAAACCCTCCTCGATCGCGGATGTATTTGAATGTAATGTCCCCCCTCTTTTTCTACATTTAACCTCTTAACCTTTAACGAAGTCATGGGTAATTTATGAAATTTCGGGGTTAGGCAGAATAGCGGCCTTCAAAATGATGCTTCTTCCAAAACTTATGTACTTATTCCTCACAATCCCCTATCAGTGGCCCCATACCTATCTTTCTAAATTTCAAGCTCTTATTTTCACCTATGTCTGGAGACATAAGCTGCCTAAAATGGCCCATTCCCGAATGATACTTCCCAAACATCTAGATGGAGTAGCCCTATCTCATTTAGTTAAATACCAAGAGGACAGTTCTCTAGCTCAGCTTCATGACTGGGCTCACACCCCACATCCAAAGCCATGGATAGCCCTTGAAAGTGCGATGTATATCGAGTATCCTCTAGAGGACACAGTCTGGACCCCTATCACTATGCGTCCCCAAGGATCCTTGATGTTGACAACTACCAAGGACTCCTTGAAGATTTGGGACCGTACTCTTACCCTTGTTTTAAAAGGAGGTTTAACTCTCCCTACAAATAATATATCTATTTTAGCAATTTCTAAACTAATACCCTTTTGGTCAGCAAAACCCTGGATAGAGAAGGGTATCCTAGCTCTCTCTGATATCATGATGGGCAACGCTCTTTTACCCTTTCCCCTAATTCAACAAAAATATAACCTTCCCCATTCAGATTTCTATAAATATATACAACTTACCCATTGGTTCACCTCGTGCTCTAAACCACAAGGTAGTTTCCAATCACCCCCAAAATTATTCCACTCTAGACTCAAGCCTCCTGGCAGTAAAGGATCAGTCATCTTCTGGTACCGGCAAGTGATCCAACCTCGGGAATGTGTTAAATCTAGAGTTCAGCTGGCGTCAGAGGCAGACTTGGCTACTAGCTTTTCGGAAGATAAATGGGACAAAATATTTAAAACTACTCATAGGCTGTCTAAATGTTCTAACCATATAGAGATGCATATTAAATTGCTGAATAGGATGTATCTAACTCCAGACAGAATGCATCGGAAATGGCCCTCTAAATCGAAATTCTGCTGAGAGGATGCAATTGCGTAGGTGACATTTTTCATATATTTTGGCAATGTCCCTTCATTCATCCACTTTGGATAAATTTCTTTCAATTTGCTAACAAGGTACTACACCTTGACTTATCTCCGTGTCCAGAACTGGCCTTATCACATCTTTATCCGACAGCAGCACTTTCCCACACTCGTTATGTTCTAGGACACATCCTACTTGCCACCAGAGCAGCCATTGCCCAGAATTGGAAATCTCCAGATCTTCCTTCACTAGATAAAAATTATTTCCAAAATTCACCATAGTTTCTTAATGGAAACGGAAGGCACACCATACTCTACATCTACTGCCTCCCCCATTGTAAAGTGGTTTGAGTGGCGTGAGTACGAATCATCCAGTGAAACAAAAGCCATCATTTCATCTCACCTGGGCACAGTTCCCTTGCCTTTTAGACTTAATGAATAGTCATAATTCATCTGTTTATCCATGTTATCTGCACCTTCGACTTTGTTATTGTGGTGTAATCTGTCTTATTTGTACCCTACATATTCTAAATGTAATCTTAAGGTGGTCTCATGCTCTGCTTCTTTATCTTGTATGTTACCATTGTATGTTACCATTGTTGTATTCATGGTGTACCACCCCCATACCCTGTTTTTTTTTCTGTACCTCCTCCCTCCCTTGAAAATTTGTGAAACTTCAATAAAAACTATTTATGAATAAAACAAAAAACAGATGCTGTGGTTAGAATTTTCAGAGAGCGGAACCAGGAGGTAGTGCAGGGTACAATGAAATACCTGAAATCTGTGGTAAAGGAGTAACACAAGGTCCTCAAGAAGAAACCTAACCAACAGGCAGATGACAAACACAAAGGCAAGAACTCAGATGGACAACAGGTCCCAGAAGGGTATAGGAAGCTTTACACGCTGATAGGTGGAACACAGCACACCGCTATACAGAGGAGCAGAGTCACGGGGCACACACTGAGAGATGGAAACACAGTAGTAGAAATAGTAACCGGGAAAAGACTCATGGTGTAGTAACACCAGGAGAGATGGTAAATGCTGATTGTATTAATACAAATAGGAGGAGTCCGACAGGCTTTCTCCAGGACGCTGTAATATGGTCCACACAACGTGCGCACACAGGAGAGGAGAAGATGAAATCACCACAAGCACCACTCAACAGAGGGGAGGAAGTAGCACCTGGCCGGGGGGGCGAAGCCGCCAGCATGTGCAGCAAGTAACACACACCTCACGCTTCAAAGGGAAGACCATACAGCCAACAGAGAAAGAGAGAGAGGGCAACTGGAAGGCAGAGGGTAACACCAGGAATGAACGAAGGGAAGAAGATACATGATAGGATCCAAGGCAGGAGCACAAGGAGAATATAATCAAACGGCAAGCAGAACGCAGGAAAACCAGACACTATAGCCGACAATCAGACATCCTGGCAGCAGGCTATTTAATGTCCACTCGCAAATCAGCTACGGTGATCAGACACACCTCCAGATGATTACCAACAGCTGAGGGAAACCAGACACAGGGAAACGTCACACGCTGCCTTGTTTACTATTGCAGCCTGTGACAAATAGGACAGTGAGGGTTTCCTGCATAGACTGAAGGGTTAGATCTCTGGCTAAGGGTGTAGTTTGCAGCTATTATCAGTATTTCGACAGATCAGTTTCTGGCAATGAAGTGAGGACCATGGTAATCATTTGGCAGATCCCGATGAGATAGAGAAGTCCCCGTGACTAGTGAACCTTCGATGATTCTAATGGCGACAGATACTATTTGCCTCACACTGGCCCTGATACAGATTTCCATGCACACAGAGATCTATTTTTGGCACAGAAGAGGGGTGAGAACACCCCTGACACTCCCCTCTTTTAGAACTCTACCTTTACTTCTCTGCACGGATCTGCGTCTACACGAGCGCAAATCAGTGCGGAACTCCTGCTCTCTTCCCCCAGGCCTTCATTTACATGCCTTAGGCATGCGGGTTTGAAGGGCCGGTACCTTCTACTGAAGTTCTTCCATAAGAACTTGAATTTGAAGGATTTAAGACACATAACAATTGGCACCCAAATGCCTTGATTTTACATGTCAAAGGGACTTACACAACAGACACCCCTTAGAGACTTAATTTTGAATCAGGGACACTAACCCTAACCATCCCCTTCCTGCAAGCTAACCCTAGCTATAACCTAACCCTATCCCTATCCCTAAACATCCCCTTCCTGCAAGCTAACCCTAGCTATACCCTAAGCCTATACCTACACATCCCCTTCCTGCAAGCTAACCCTAGCTATAACCTAACCCTATCCCTATCACTAAACATCCCCTTCCTGCAAGCTAACCCTAGCTATACTCTAACCCTATCCCTAACTATCCTCTTCCTGCAAGCTAACCCTAGATATATCCTTACCCTATCCCTATCCCTAAACATCCCCTTCCTGCAAGCTAACCCTAGCTATACCCTAAGCCTATACCTACACATCCCCTTCCTGCAAGCTAACCCTAGATATATCCTTACCTTAACCCTATCCCTAACCATCTCCTTCCTGCAAGCTAACCTTAGCTATAACCTAACCCTATCCCTAACCATCCCCTTCCTGCAAGCTAACCTTAGCTATACACTTACCCTATCCCTAACCATCCCCTTCCTGCCAGCTAACCCTAGCTATACTTCAGCCCTAATTCCTAACCATCCCCATCCCACATCCTAACCTTAACCATTTCCTCTCCACAATCTAATCCTAACCATACCCTTTCCTCAGCCTAACCTTAACCATCCCCTAACCGGAACCACCCACGCCCTGCAGCCTAACCTAACCCTAATTTTAACCATCTTTGTCCTGCACTCTAACCTTAACCATTGTTAATGGGTACCTTATCGTAATAGGAACCATCGATGCTCTACCCATTCCGAAATAAACACTTTCTTTATTTAAAAGGTGTCATCGCCGATACAGCCATGATTAAGCTGTCGGTTATATTAGTGTCAGAATAGACACTGCCGCAATGACAACTATGTCACCTGGTCAGGGGCGTTTTAAGAAGTCAGGGGGCCCTTGTGCAGGATATGTACATGGGCCCCCTCCCCCCTTACCCTGAGGCATGACTGTCCCAGGTAGAGGACCATAAAAGGGGCGGAGACTAACGTTAAGCCCCACCCATTTTCATCCCATAAATCGGGACAGTCCTACATCTGGGAAAGGAGGGCAAATTTGGCATCTATTTCTTCACTCCGGGAGATCTTGTAGGGAAGAAATAGATGTCAAATGGGCCCTCCTTTCCCTGCCAACCCTGGGTGCAAAGACTTGGGTGCAGGATGAATGCCACAGGGCCCCCTGTTCTGAGGGGCCCATGTGCACTGAACACACTGCACCCATTATAGATACGTCTATGCACCTGGTTTTGATGGATGGTAAAGCCAAATTTTACCCAAGTGTTTTCAAAGGAACATACAAGCCTGACAGTGCAAAAACATCTATGTAAACTTTCTCATGAGACAGTGGTATAACAAGGACTCCAATGAAACCAAAAGGAGGATATTGGTGTCATTTTGTTTTTGATTTTTTTTTTACATAAGGCATATTAGGCAATAACTTGGTTTCCTGCTGTTTTGACACGTTTCGGGCATGTGTGCCTTTTCTCAAAGCTGTCACAAAAATTATTTTAAAATTTAAAGGTATATCACTTTAAAAGCGCCTACCATACTGCAGCAGTCCCAATTTAATAGAGGGTCCCAACCTCAAATAAAAAGGAATTAGAAGAAGGTAATGTATAAAAAGGGAAAAGCGCTGTATGTATGTGATAAAAATAATAAACAGGAAAAATGACTACCATAAAACCTTATTTCACAAGAGATAAATATGTTAAGTTTCATCAGTGTTTCTGGGGTTGGCCAACCCCAGTTTCATTGTTTATGTTACTATAAAATTGTACTTATAATTTATTAAATAAATATTATTATTAAAATTAACTACCAAGTAGTATAATAGCTGTTAGAAAGATAAATAAATACAGTTGTTAATCTTAAAAAATTGACATTCTTCATAGCCATTAACCTGGGACTGTATTCAGAGTACTGGACGTATAACATATATGTCTGGTGTTTAGCGATTTTTATTACTGCGCACACGTAGTAATTTTCTTACGTAATCTACGTATCTTTCTTACGTAGATTGCGTAAATCTACGTAAGAAAAAGATGCGTTGATTACGTTAAAAAATTGCTAAGCGTGCGCAGTAATAAAAATCGCTAAACACCGGACATATATGTTATACGTTCAGTACTCTGAATACAGGCCCTAGTTTTAATTCAGATTTCATTGACAGCCTAACCTTATTTGATTGGGAGTACTATTAAATCTATAGTCACTGCCATTGGTTATGGTTACGGTATATGCTATAAATGTAAATTGCTTTATCTCTTGTTTGTTGCTGGACGCATGAATTTCATGTACATTAGGAAGAATACATTTTTATTTTTAAGCTGCCAAAAGTCGGCAACCATGGTATATATGAGTATTTGAAAGATAAAATATATTTTAGTTTTTTTTGTTTAACAATCTTTATTAGAAAAACTGCAAAATTTTAAAAAAAATTGTGAAAAAGAAAATGATAAATTCTGTGTTTAAAAGTAATTTATAGCAGCTGCCACTTTGTGCCTGATTTATATAAACATTGACTACCAAAGCATTTAGAGATGCCTAGACTAGAGATTTCCCATACTCTTGTAAACAGTGACACCTAGTGGAAATACAGTTTTCACATATGCTATATCACATTGTAGCAGCAATCTCATATGGTATATGTATCTCTTTAATCACATTTTACTATACATATTTTCCTCTCACCCCTTGCTATTGTTCTAAAAATCTTTTTAAATCTCTCTGGAAGGGGGAAAAATACCTCTCCCTAGCTAACAGACACAGTCAGTCTGCTACAGAGACACGGTTTAAAATAAAAATAATGCTTTTTCTGAAGAATAGAGGTGAAATGGTTACATTTAGTAGTTTTGTATATTAAGGGTTTGGAAATATTTTTGTTATTGGAAGTATGAGCATTTAGCCTTAGAATGCAGTGTAATGTTAACGTAGTGTATGAGGTGTCCATCGCCAAAGAAGTCTTTTGCCCTTGTTATTATAATAAAGCTAATAATAAAGCTTTCCATTACAAACTGTACAACTCAGTTGCCCAAATCATGGCACAAAGGTTATTCCAGCTTCTGTCATTTCCTATTTATTGACTTCATCCTCTTGGTTAATATTTTATACATACACATTACTATTTACATTATTTTAGGTGACCTCCAACATCTCCTTAAGTTAAATGATTAACCCCCAAAATGAATGCAAGAATTTGCTAGATTTAGCCACTTTCTGAGCTCTTGTATCATGTCCCAACTCCCCAAAACTGGATGGTTAAATAGGTTATGAAGTGTAGGCCATCTGCAGCGCTGTGGACTTAGAAGTTTCTTGTGACTGGTGCAAATGTTTTGCCATAAACTGTGCATACAGACAGCTGCATTTGGGTATGGATCAGGTTTAATTGGGTGAGCATATTTTTTATGTACAATGTCTATGTCCCTCCACTCCACTTTCCTTCCTACAAAATGGCTCTCTGAATGGCAACAGTCACTTTCTCTTGGTCTGCTTTGCATTTATTGTACAAAGGAATGCAGAGATACACTACTCCATTGGGCGTACCTTGAGGTCATATCAGAACCATTATGTTTAATTAGATTCAGGATTCAAAGAGTTCTTTATTGAACTGGACACTGGTAGATACTAAGGTCTTACAGAAATATCTGGAAGACGTGGTGAAGAAAATGACTTCTGTTCCAGGGTTCTTCTACTTCTATAAAGATGTCTTGGTCTTCTTTTGTGAAACCAAATCTATAAAATAATAATAAAAAAAATATATTGAGGAAGGAGAAGCCTTCATATAACATCCATCTGGTGTTATGACTAAAACAAAAAGGAGACTTAAAGCAAGTAAATACAATGTACACAATTACAGTCACAAATTCTATTTATTCTGGAAATTTCTATGGGATTGACCAACTGGGAAGCTTTATTCAAATCATTGAACTAAAATGTGTATAAGGGATGTGGTGGTCAGGTTACAGGAATGAAATTATATTAAAAATAATTATTTACGATACACAATGGAAAATAAATAGAAATCTTTACTCATATTCTGGGTTCTGGAAACTATGTGATATGAGCAATGCAACATCTATTGACGTGATCTGGATAAGGGTTGGAATTAATCTGATTATGAGGGAATGTGGTCTGTTCCTGGCTGGATATGGTTTCCTTTCTAGATGGGACTCTGAAGGGGATTGTCTGATGGTATTCACTCTCCGCACTATGCTTCCTGTCTCAATAAATCAGTATTATCAAAGTTGTATTTTGTGCAAATTATTTATTACCAATATGGCAAACATTTGTAAATTATATAAGATGGACATATTTTTTTATTTATTTATTTAGTTATTTAGTTATTTAATTAGTTGAAGTGATTCATCAGTGGAATAAAAAAAAGTCTAATAGTTATTCAAATATTGTACCTCTGTTATTTAACATTTTATAAGTCCACAATACAGTAAAATAAAATAAATCTAATATCTATATATCTAATATCTATCTATCTAATATCTAT
>WWET01004874.1:0-23211 GCA_011038615.1 Limnodynastes dumerilii
GGGTGGCCTCCCGGTGCGGCTAATACTCTTCCTAGCTACTGAGGATACAGCTCAATACCGCATCGCCCAGGACTGGGTAATATTGCTGTTAACAGTTGGTTGCTTGTGGAGATTTATTTCTAATAACTGCCTATCTTGCTGCTTACCCGCGGTCACGGGCTTGTGGAGGATATCCCTACTAACTGTTTTTTGGTTGCATACCAGTGGTTACGGGGATCCAAATTATTAAAAGGAAGTATATCTGCTTATTTACCTTACAGGACTTCCTAATTCCAAGGCATATCCAAATTGGAATACCAGCTCCTATTATCCAGAGGCTTTCTATCTAACCCTGATCTTTGTTTATATCCACTGCTGCGGATTAATGCTTACTTTAATGTTTGAATTCTTTTAACAAATGTGTCTTATTAAAATGGAATCTTTTTAGATACAAGGTTGCCATTTGTCTCTATTTCATCAGAACCACCATGCATTTTTTCTGTTTTAAATTTATTATAGCGCTGTCCTCTTTATCTTTCTTTTTAGCTTTACTCAGGGAGACCAGCAAAATTTCCCAGACAGCTGCTTAATTCATTAAGCGTCATAGGGGCATTGTTTTTTATCTATATGGTAGCTAATTTGTAGAGAGGGAGGAAGTCCCATTAAAACTTTGAGATGCTAGAGGACTAGTGGAACACTTGAGTGGGGCATACTGGGATTGGGACAAATGAGGCTTCACGTATATATTTGCGTGTTTAGATGTGTGTATATATTTCCTGTTCCTTTTTTCTTCCAAGACCTAATATTGCAGCAATGTAATAATGTGATATATTTAGGAATATATGTTTCTGATTGATTATCACATGCTATGGGTTAAGATTGAACAAGTCAAATCTCTGTAATGTGTTACATATTGGTTTGTATAATGTGGCGACAGTCTTACTAAAAGTATCAATGTAGAAGTATATATATTCATATGAATGTGTATTTAAGATTAGTTACACGTGGCCTGGGGTATGCAAAAGTTGGGTGTGGGGGTTATGTTATGTATTGCTTGTATGTAACTGTAAAATCAATAACATTTTTCAACAGAATAAATGTAGATTGTAAACTGTGTAAAATGTAGATTGTAAAAATCATGTCCACCTTCCTGCCTGAAGTTGTGACTGAACATCATATGGGGTTTGTGGCAGGTCGCCACTCAGTATGGGGTATACGTTCAGCAATAACAGCAGTGGTGACATCAGGGATGAATCATTCCTCCAATATGCTTTTGCGCTTAGACACCCAAAAGCATTCGATTCTGTCTCATGGGCATACATGCAAACTGTTCTAAGGTGACTTCGGACCTGATTTCAGAGATTTAATTAATTTCTTTTATTCCTCCCCCAAGACCGTTCTAATAGTAAATGGATTAAAAGGCTCGGACATTGTCATGGCACGTGGAACCCACCAGGGTTATCCCCTGTCCCCGCTCTTTTTTAATTTAGTACTATTAGGGTGTGAGAGTGGGAGCTAAAGATATCAGCATTTGCTGATGATATTCTACTATATCTTTCAAATCCCGAACACACATTGAGACCACTTCTAGCTAAATTTAAGGAGTTTGGCTCTGTTTCAGGGTTTGTGAATTTGGAGAAATCAACAGCACTATTCTTAAACATCAAAATAACAAAACCAACGTGGGCTCAGGCCATTAATCTATCATGTGCTAGACAATTAATTTCTTACCTAGGAGTAGTTATCCCTAAACATATCAAATATTTAAACCACCTCAATCTTACAAAAACAATCACTCATATTGAATCAGTTCTCAAAAGTTGGGCTAATTTTAGGCTTACTTATGGGGGCCATATTAATCTGCTAGAAATTATAATTTTCCCAAAGCTACAGTATCTACTTTAGGCCCTCCCCTTGCTCCTCAGCCAGAAAGACGCCTGACGTATACATGCATTCTTTTGTCTCTTTATTTGGGAAAAAAGAAATCCAGAATCAGCTTGTTAAAGCTACAACAAACCAGTGCGCATGGAGACATTAACGTCCCAAATATACAGACATACAATCAAGGGGCCCAGTAGCGACATTTACGCATACAGAAACTTACACTAATAGTTTGTTAGACCAACAATTTATTCCTCAAATCAATTTAAGTGCATTACTCCATCTTCATGATGCAGCGATCCCGAAAAATGTGATAGAAAACCCATTACTAATGTCTGTTCAACGGGTTTGGTTTCAATTCAGACATAAATTCTTTCTGAATCCTTATTTTTCGCTTCACCTTCCCCTCGTGGGTAATCCCAGCTGAATGGGGGTGTTATAAAGGTTAGAAATTTAGTAATAAGGGACTCAAAAAGACAGCTAATGTTTGCTCAGGCCAAAGATATATCATGTGATATGCACTGATAGAATGGCTTTCCTCCAGGCTCAACACTATGCCAGTAGGGTGATTCGCATGCTTATATATGCAGATTGGAATAATCCATTAGACACCATATTATCTACACCTATTCCGAACCGTAGAACCATCTCAACTCACTATAATTTATTAAGACCCCATTAGGAATGTCACTCTAGCCAAACCGTTTACCAAGAATCACAATCCCAGATATATTAAAGGCTCACTCTGAAGCTTCATGCCTCATTCCAGCAATGATGTTGCTCAATATAATACACAGAGCTTACGTGTTCCCACGGAGTGCTTACCAAATTGGAATCGCACAAGACCATAAAGGGTTAAAGGGCTGGATCCAGACCTAGTTAAGTGCTTGAACTTAGTTACTCCTGGATGCAAAGACCTGTATGCAAAGAATACAATTAACTTGACTCCCACCTGAAATCATCATGGTTTAGCCCAGAAGTAACTAAGTTCAAGCACTTAACTAGATCTGGATCAGGCCCAAAGTGTGGCCTCTCAGAGGCAGACTTAAATCACTGCTTATGGGATTGCCCAGAAATTAAGCAGTTCTGGTTGAGAGCAGTGATCGCGCTACATGTTTTTTTTGCCAGATTAAAAATACTCCTCATAGCATTTTAAGGTGTATTTTTAGCCAAAGAGGAGTATAATATTATCGGTAACTAAATAAAATGGTAAAGTGTCCTATGCTGTTCCAAACTCACCATTTATAAGTGATAACTAAGATCTGTTGCTTCCCTGCCTCATGCCAAGATTTGGACATAATATAACACTTTACAATTTTATTTAATTCCAAAATTGTATGTTCCTCTTTTGATAGCAGACTATCACGTGACTGAAAATTGTATGTTAGGGTTCATTAGATGTCTCAGGGATAAACACACACAGACAAACACATTATATATACATAAAAGTATAAATATGGGTAGAAGGCGCAAGGGTATAGAACTATGAAAACAGCCACTAAACACCAGGGACACCACAAAAACCCTAAAGCAAAAGCAAATAACAATATAATGGTGTTGGGCGCTGGGGAGGGATAAGGTAGGTGGGAAATTAATAATCTAAACTAAACCAGAGGATGAAATGAATAGGAGAAGTCATAAAAATAAACCTCAATAAAACACTATAAAAACCTTAAAATGGAATATTTAGAAAATCCTGTAGGTGGCAGTGGTGTATCACTGAAGCATAAAAAGGCTAGTGTGGATACAATAAATAATAAAATAACAATGTATAAGGTGCCAGCAAAGTAATAATACAAATCACATAAAAACTATCAGTGGTAAAAAAATAAATATAAATATAAAAAGTCACTTGAAGTCTCTGTGTGGATATACTTCTTCAAATTCCAAGTCCGTGATACAGTGCAAATAAGTCCCAATTATTTGATGATGAAGTGAAATAACTTGATGATGAAGTGAGATAAATCAACAGCAATGCAGTTCATAAAGTGGTATCTTCAAAATAATAAGTCCCACACTTTATAGGTCCTAAAAAGGTAGGTAACTCGGGGGGGAACCCCAACCTCCCCAACGGGGAATAGGAAATGAAAGTGAGAGAATAAGGGATCAGTAAAACAAGTTTATTAAATGCAAAACCAACATAAATAAAAAATAAAGTGCATATACCCATATTTATACTTTTACGTTAGTACCTTTCAACCATTTTCTTGGTAAAGAAGGCTGCATTATGTTTACACATCGTGTGGAAAGATTCCATATGATAGACCAAACCTTTGGTCTTAGTTTTAGAGAAGATTCTAATCAAACTATTAAACCAGAGGATGAAGATTTAGATAAAATTATGAAGAAACTCACCACTGTTCTTTTGAAAGAAAATTGATTATGGTGGGAGATTGTTGCCCTTGAAAAATATGCTGCTGATCAGATTATTCCGAAAGGTCTAAAAATTGATAAACTCCCCTCTTTTGAAGTAAAGAGGGAAAGTTTTACGGAAGAATGGAAAGCCATTCTAGATAGGTGCTCCTTCTTCTTTCTAGAGATTGTTATTAAGGAAAGAAGGAGAGATTTAGGGATGTTGGAGGAGGAGATACACAGGTTAGAGGACCTGGTTATCCCCTTCTCAGACATGCAGGAGTACAAGGAACTAGAGGAGCACATGCGCAGCAAGATTAAAAAAGAAGAGAAGGCTATTATCATTAAAAAACAAGGAAAATTTATTAGAGATAAAAAATACCCCAGAAATGACGATATGTTCAATACATCCTCTGAAGGAGAGGACTTACATATACAGAGCATTGATAAGTCAAGTGAGTGCCATTCCAAACCTAACCCCAAGGTAGATATAAAAAACAATAAAGGTAATCGGCGCTTAACACACAATTGGGACAACGCAGCTAATCCCAGTAGGAAACCACCTACTGTAAATGTGAAGACTAAATAGGGAGGGGGGGGGGGTAGCGCAGGAGCCCAAAGGATAGCAATAAAAATCAAAGTGTATAAACTGCGGTGGCTGAATAAATATAATAGCAGCGCTGATAGATATAAAAATTAATTTTAATTCATATAATAAATAAATAACTAGAAATAATAATTAAACATATACAATGAAATTCATAAATGAAGTTAAGATGCTGAATAAACTTTTGTGGACCAATTAAAATTGGTTATAATACTTATCAGTCTGAGGAAGGCATGGACACACGGAGACTCCCCGATCTAGTCCTCAAATAGATGCCAATTCCTTATAAAAGTCAGGTGGCCAGCCTGAAACTCTCGGTTACTGCGGCTGTGGCTTTGGTGGATCGCTTAGAAAGCAGGGTTGTATACAGTGAAGCAGATTGTAAGCGGCGGCGGGAGGAGATCCAATTAGAGCATCCATGGGTTAGGCTCACCGCAGCCAGAGAGCAGCTCCACACTCACAAATCTGTCACAGATGGAAGCCGAAGGCAAGGTGCACCACGTGGGAAGAGAGTCATCTGTATTCCTCGACCCGGGAGCCGCGGCAGGGTAGACAGAGGTTCACTTTCTCCTCGCGTCAGAGATGGACACTTTACCACCGAGGCATTAGACACAGCCGTAGAAGATATGTATTGTATGGTCCACTGAAAAGTTCCTTAGCAGGGATAATAATGCGACGCGTTTTGTGCCGACCTGGGCACTTTTTCAAGCATGTGTCAAGATAGAAGGTTACTCCTCCTATTTAAGGAGTTGATCAGCTATTATATTATATTTATTCAGCCACCGCAGTTTATACACTTTGATTTTTATTACTATTCTTTGGGCTCCTGCGCCTCTCTTTGGATTTTATATATATATATATATATATATATATATCCGAAATGTGCGGCACTCTTCTACCTGTGTATGTTTGCATCCGTGCCCCAGCTAGGATCAGGCTCGCTGTCCAAAATATAAAGTTCTGTGTTGCTTGACACTGGACGTCTTTTAAATGATCACAACGACATCAGGTTTGTCAGGTGGATTACGACGTTTCAGAATTTATAAAATTCTTTCATCAGGGACATAATTACACGATGTGTACTGTGTGGTGTTTAAATACCTTGTGGCAATCGCTGCAGTACTTGTCTCCACGCCCCCCGGGGGGGGCGTCCCCAGCAGTCATGGCAACACGTCACAACTGAGTCCGAGGCGTCCCGTCGTGGTCATGGAGACAGCCCACCAGCGGTGACTCGATCAACTATGTAAAAAATACATATATTAAACTATGACTATTCAAATATAGAATGGGAGTGTATAAGATTACAATACAACAGAATGTGATATGTGGTAAGCATTCTGTATAATACAAAGATAATATCTAAAAAGTGCTGGTGCTCGTTATACATGACGGGGATATTGAAAATGAACACTAAAAAGTAATTTAAAAAGTTATTAAAAAAGCAGCAAAAGAGAGGTAGGTTATGACGTGTCAATGACTAATGATTTAAAACACTTAAAAGATAAATTTAGTAAAAGTGCATCGTGCATGAAAGAATTTATAGTATCCACCCGGATTAAGTGCAGAGATAAGTATTAATTTATTAATTTATTCATTTATAATTTATAAGAAAATAGATAATGTATATTGAAAACATATTAAAAAGATGTTAAAAAAGGAGAAACATAGATGGAGTCCAAGAGGAGACCAGTGAACAATTTAAATCATAAATACAACCTCAAACACCCGGTGTGCAAACACCGTAGAGAAAAGGATAAATAGAATAACAAGCTGGCTCAACTCTAACGACAACTCTATCTGTTCTGAAGCAAGAAAGAAATCAGAAACGGATTCATAGTAAACATGGTTAGCTATCTGAGATGCATTAATTAATCACATAAATTTTTATCATTATAAAAGTCACTAATTTTATCATTATCAGAATCACTGTACTTGGCCAAAATGAGTAGAATTATAAGAAGCAGGTCAAATTGACATGCTCATTAAGGCCGTAAGGGACCACAGTATTTAGTTTTAGGATCCATCTGGTCTCTTGTTGAAGTAGAAGACGATCCCTATCACCTACTGTACTGTGGTACAGTATCTATGATTCGGTGTTTGAGGGTCGCCAGGCTATGATTTGCTTGGAGGAAGTGTTTGGCTACTGGCTAATCTGATACACCATTGGTCAAAGCTTGACGTATACTTGAACGATGTACTGCCATCCTTTCTTGCAATGTTCTACGTGTCTTACCCACGTAAGCTAAGCCGCATTGGCACTGGATTAAATATATAATAAACATAGACAGACATGTCTGTATTTGAATAGTCATAGTTTAATATATGTATTTTTTACACAGTTGATCGAGTCACCGCTGGTAGGCTGTCTCCATGACCACGGCGGGACGCCTCGGACTCAGTTGTGACGTATTGCCATGACTGCTGGGGACGCCCCCCCGGGGGGCGTGGAGACAGGTACTGCAGTGATTGCCACAAGGTATTTAAACACCACACAGTACACATCGTGTAATTATGTCCCTGATGAAAGAATTTAATAAATTCTGAAACGTCAGAATCCACCTGACAAACCTGATGTCGTTGTGATCATTTAAAAGACGTCCAGTACCAAGCAACACAGAACTTTATATATAATATANNNNCAAGTATCAGACACATAAGTAAGGGTGCTCAGTTTTAAATGGCTGTTTTTATTATGTTAATTCCTACAGATGTCATCTATATATACCTTAGACTTACCTACTACCCCCACTGCCTTGAAAAAGACTCATAGGTCGAAACGCGTTGGTGGTGTGATTATTGAGGTGTGCGGGCTCCAGAAACACATCCGTAGAGGTATACTCATCCCGGGATTCCACCTTGTTATATCTCCGGTAGTCCGGTACGGAGCTCTCCCCTCGGGGGATCATTTATCCTTGTTTATTGATTGTTTATATATTTTTGTCTATGTTTCGTTGTGTCTTTTGATATATTTATTTAATTTTACATATATTGTATTTAATAAAGATCTGTTAATTGTTTATTCCTAACGTTTATGTCCTTTTTTTCCCCGTTATTTACGGTGGTGGCCGTGTCCCGCCCCCACGTGGGCGCGAGATAACCTACCCGGACTAGTAAATCCTAGGAAAAGAACTTTTTTTGAAAAGGCTATTGGACCTGGTTTTCTCCTTTTTTGAAAATAGAAGGACATCGATCTCATAAAAATTGAACATTGAACTCCGATATATAGAACTGGTACTGCAGCATATCCAGAGTCCGTCATCTCAGGGCCATAAAGAACTCCGTTTTCACCGCATCAGTAAAAGACATTCCATCCAGCACCTGTGAACTGTGAGCGGACTTCCGTCCCATTTTTATTTATTCACTTATCTATTCAACATATTATCCTTGTACTTTTTGCTTGACCATTTATAGACTCTGGGTGTTTCCCCTTCTGGGGATTTATACATATTTATTTTGTATTTCATAGGAGGATATTTAGAGTTGTCTTATAAGTTATCCTTATTTTTACTAACTTTTTGGTATTGTATTATCCGTTTTTTATTTTCACACTATATTTACACTTGTTTCTTCGTCCTAGTTAAGGACTTGTTGGTTCACATCCGTTCAGTGTGAGCGGATCACAGTATCATTCTTTTCCTTTTTTCTATATTTATTGTTTTCACTGGATCTCCGATTCTAAGTAGGAGTTTTTTATGAAGTAATTGTTTTTATACCAATTTTCAGTATATGTATATGTTCTATTTGTATTAGATTTTAGCACCTATTTACCTTGCAGTTGAATGGTATTTACATTTCTTTTTTGGATTTCAGCAGCACACATTCACCATCTATAATTGTTTCATTAGTGTAAAAAATATTTTTTTATCTTTGGGGTACGTTTTTTAAGAGCAATTTTCAATAGCTATATTTACTGTTTAATGTGTAGTAATTCGTATAAGGCTTTTATAGGTTTTTAGGTGTTTAATACACCCAGTATAACAATTTTATATATATATTTTTATATACACATTTCCTTTGTTTAAGGAAAATCTCCATCAGTGTGCGCCTACTAGGTGGTTGCCTCTATATACATATATACCTATTGGTACGAGTTGAGAGTATATGCACAAGATCCCCTATTAATACTTGATGCAATTACCGAAACTGATTGATAATAATGACTCAAGGAAGTTTTAGAGTTTTTCTTTTTTGTTTTCTTTATTTACATAAATTAAGGAATAATTGAAAATCATCTCAATAAGTGGCATATTACCTGCAAGAGTAGTTAAAATGTTATGGATATATCCATCAAAACCCTAACATTTGTTGTTGTTATTGTTATCCTTGTTATTGTTATTATATCTGTTAATAGAAGTGGGATAACCCACAGATTGGGTTGTTATTCCAGTTATGTATATCCATGTTGTAACATTATTTTTCCATACAATAAAAATGTTATAAAAATAAATCTTACTGTCCCCCTCCATATTTCATAATGATAAGTGTCCTCTGTGCATATTTAAAAACTCATACTGTCCCTGGCATAGTAAAAAAAATTCATACAGTCCCTGGCATATTAAATAAATCATATAGTCCCAGGCATTATAGAATAAATCATACAGTCCGGGCATATTAAATAAAACATACAGTCCCTGGCGCATTAAATAAAACATACTGTTCCCAGCATATTAAATAAAACATTCTGTCCCCAGCATATTATGTAAATCATACTGTCCCTTGCATCATAGAATAAATTATACTGTCCCTGGCATATTAAATAAAATTTACAGTCCCTGGCATATTATATAAATCATACTGTCCCCAGCATCATAGAATAAATCATACTTTCCCTGACATCATAGAATAAATCATACTGTCCCTGGCATCATAGAATTAATCATGCAGTCCCTGGCATATTAAATAAAACATACAGTCCCCGGCGTATTATATAAATCATACAGTCCTTGGCATATTAAATAAAACTTACTGTTCCCGGCATATTATATAAATCATACTGACCTCAGCATCATAGATTAAATCATACTGTCCCCGGCATAGTAAATTAAACATAATGGGCTGGATCCAGAACAACGTCCGTCGCCCATAATATGTCCGTCAGATGCCGAAAATATCGCCGGCATATTAAATAAAACATACTGTCCCTGGCATATTAAATAAATCATACTGTCCCCGGCAACATAGAATAAATCATATAGTCCTTGGCATAGTAAATAAAACATACAGTCCCCGTGCTGAATTAATATTGATAGGTGCTCCCATGGCATTACTTTTTTTTTTTTTTAAATAGAATTTTTACTATAGCTTAAAAAGTTTATTTTTTAATAAAATATATTTTCATGTGAAAAATATCAGTATTACTCACAGTTTTGATGTTTTGATTGAAGCCCTACAGGATTTTGTCCAGGCGGATTCTTGTGGGAAGGTCCTTCCATCTTTGATCTGGCATATTAGGAGCTCCGAAAGATCAAAGACTGTTTCAAAAGATTTTTGAGCATCTTTGGAGAGGACACACTGGTAAGATATCTGGTGAAACGGTCTTTTGATTGTGTGATTGGAAAGCTTATCTTTTAAAAAAAACCACTGTGTACCCACCATTAGTCTTTGCAACATAATAGAGTTCACATGTATAGATAAGGAATATTATATAAACGTTAAACACAGAATGGAAGTTGCTCAATCAATTTATAGGTAAATGTGAACATGAAAGGTAGGGGTTAGTCTGCTAGCCACAGAAACAAAGGGGGAAAAAAAAGCCCCAGCAACACTGCCATAAACCAGTAACAAATTATACTGTTCTATCTGTAAAATAAAACACAGAAATGTTCGTTACACATATTTGCGCAAATATGCGATAAGCCACCAGCCACCGTCAAGGCCTTTCTGTATAAGGTTGTCCTAACTCTAACAATGAGAATCCCAATGTTGGGTCACATACATATGTTTATAAATTGAGAGCCAAACTTACCTAGGAGACACCCCTTAAAGTCTCCAAAATGGCTGCTGTACAATTTACCCAATGTTTAATATTTAGGGATTTTTGGGATCTGTCATGGGTTCCAGGGGAAGAAATAGACGAGCTGATTGAAAGTGGAAGCTTGCAGGTTTAATATAAGGTTTGCTCATGAAAGTACGTTACAGACGACAGGTAAATAAATGCAATGACAATATGGATGGGACCGGACTTCGCTGGACTGGAACAGGCAAGGCAAAGTTCAATGAGCAGGATTGACAGAACCGGAGTATGCCGAACTGGAACAGGCAAGGCAAAGTTCAATGAGCAGGCTTGACAGGACTAGACTATGCCGGACTGAAACAGGCAAGGCAAAGTTCAATGGCTTACTTGCCTTGACCTGAGCTGGTAGCAGGATGATAAAGACAAGCTGGAACCGGAGCTGGATTGCAAGTAAGCTGGAACCGGAGATGGATTGCAAGGAACTGGAACTGGATTGCAGGTAAACTGGAACCAGAACTGGATTGCAGGTAAGATGGAACGGGAGCTGGATTGCAGGTAAGCTGGAACCAGATCTGGATTGCAAGGAGGTCCAGGATCGAGATCAGGAATCAGGAATCTGGACCAGGAGTCAGGAGACAAGATTAAGACAGCCAGGCACCTTGAATGAACTAGTTGTTCTGGCAATGAGTGGACTGTGCACAGGGTTTAAATAGTGCGCCCTGTGCACTGTTTGGCTGGAGGACTGGAGCAGTGAATTCTCATTGGCTTTCCTGAAACATATTGCCAGCAGCAAGATGGCTGCGCCCACGCATCGGAGCCCCGTGGTGCTGGGTGCCAGAATGCATGTGGAAGACGCCGGCAACACTCCAGGCAGGGTAAGTATAGGAGACTGTCACTATGCTGTTAACAGTCTCCGGGAGCCTGGACCACGTGACAGCCGGGAGAGGACCGCCGACAGACAACACCTGGTGGCATAAGTGCGGCACTTGTTGCGGATCGTGACATTAAGTACCTGCATGTAATGCCATTAAGACAATTTAAACAACCTGGTTTGGCAATTTTTAAAGACCACTCAAGAGACTTTCGCTTTAACCAAAATATCTCTTCAATTGTTACTATGTTTGAAACTCTGGAGAAGTCTGAAAGATGTCAAAGATAATAGATCTGCCTGATCAGTAGACAAAAAGGAACGAATCCAGACTCCTTTATGTTTTATGTGCATGTGGAAGTCTGTCCATTCGAACTACAGAGGGCAATGAACTCCCCTCTCTCGTTCGGAAAGTGTGACTTACGCTGCTATAAGGTAGCCTTAAGTCATACTTGGAAAAACCTCTCCCACTGTACAATTTACATGCTTAACTCCGCCCACCTTGGTGAGCATGGGAGGCACAGCCCCTTCCCATGTAAATGCCATCATACGGAACTAAGTGCCGTACGATGGTAGTAGTGTTAGTGTTAATTTTCGAAACACTAACGTAACATCTGGTGGGTGCTTCAGTCCATTTAGCCACTTATGCATCTTGCATGCCTAAGTGGGCAATCTTTATAAAATGTGGATCTTGCCCAACGTTCCATCACTTCCTTGCTCGTTTACTGATCTGAGAGCTTTTGGTATTAAATGTTTGTGTCAAAGGGAGAATGTTGGATAGTTCTATATTAGTTTTTGGAATCTATGTAGATTCTCATGGTGGACCATATTCACACTTGTGAGAGAATCTATATGCATATTTTTACAATTATTTAAACTGCACATGCCCAAAAACAAATACACAAACGTAAACCATAGCCGACTGATTCACAAACACGGACAACAGAGCGAGTCCCGCATGCATGGCTAGAGGGGCAAGACTCTTAATGCAAATGAGTTGCACACAGGCTACTTATGTACAGTATGGGCATTCCTACAGAGGACTGATTCACAAGTAGGAGTTCCTTGCGAAAACTAACATACGCACTAAAAAAGTTTAGATAGCCCTGGACCACTCGGAAGTTGAGGAACCGTATTGTTTGCTGTGAGGCCATGCATCTTCTCTTACTTAGTTCTGGCCACACCTGCTGCTAGTTTTAAATCAATGGAAATGTGTTTATAAATGAAACAAATAAAAACTTGTTTTTTAAATCTTATGCTGATTACACATTTTGTGCTAGACTTTTAAACATGTTAAGTTGCCATTATTTGTGAAAAGGTTTATTTGGAACTTTTATTAACTTTAATTTTTTATAACAAACACAATTATATTTATATTTATTGCTTGTTTGTTTTGATTTTATTTTTAAAATGATTCTTTTGTAAATGTAGTGGATCTTTGTTTTTTATAACTTCATGCAGTTTCTGTTTCTGCTTTTTGTAAAGTATGTCATGTTTATTTGTATTTCTTGTTGTTTTTTAATGGTTCAATTTGATTACATATGTTAATGAGAGCACTTACTCTTTTTAGAAATACGCTTTTTTAAAAAACTTTTCCAGAACATAATCAGTCCGTTTAGCTACGTATCTTTGAATCATAAGCAATTTTAAGCATCTAAATGCACGACCAATTCATAGCTAATAAAGTCCACACAGATTATTATACGCAAGATAGACTTACGTCCTTATGTTGCACTCCCGACACGGGAAGTGGTTAATTGGGTTCTTCCTTTTCTCTGAATCGGTATTGCAGATTTTTCACATGCGTATCTTTAGGTAAGTTCTCAATTTTACTCTTAACTGTGAATCAGGGCCAGTATGCCCTTAATTTTGGCTTCAATAACAACCTTTTTTTTTCAAGTCTCCGTTTACTTTCCTGCTGTTTGTAAGATCTTGTCTCCTTAGTTATCTGATGTTCCTCTATAGTACTACACATATGCTTCACTTATTGGTTCATTTATCCACATAGTAATTTTACTGTTTTTAGTAAGCTTTGTAATTACTTTTGTTACATCAGCTGTATCTTAGAATTTAAATTCACCATAGGTGTTAGGACGCGGCGGCGGTAATCTCCATTACCCTCCGCGTCCCTGAACGTTGCTAGGGCGATGAGCGTCTCCTACGCTCGCCGCCCTCCTTCTCCTGCTGGCGTCCCGATGCACTGCCTAGCAATGTCGTTGCAGCGTTGGAGCGCACGAACGTGAGGGGCTGGTCCGCTTCCTGGCTGCTATTTCCTCCTCTCCTGCCCGTCCCTTGGCACGGATTATAGCGTTCACCATTTGCTGTCTCTGCTTCTTGATATTGCCATTTGGGATTTGTCTTTGCTCGTTGTTCCTGCTCCCAGCTGTCTCCCCTCCTAGTTCCCTGCTTGTTACCTGTGTGAGTTCCTACTGTTAGTCCTAGCCTTTGTCTGTGTATCAGTCCTGTGCTTTCATATTGCACTCCCCACTGTTTGCTCGTTCTTTGTGTGTTTGTCTATGCTGCATTCTGAGCTTCATTGTGCTCTTTCTTAGCACACCTAACTTGCATATTGTGCAGGCCACTCATATATATATATATTAGTGCATAGCACATACCGGTCTCTCTTACATACCCCTGCACATAGTGCAGCCCATTCGTTCCTATTGTAGGGCATAGCATTTTCCTGTCAACCCTTGCATTCCCTTGCACATTGTGCAGGCCATTCATTATTATTGTAGTGCATAGCACTTTCCCTATACCTTGTATTTACTTGCATATAGTGCAGGCCACTATTCAGTATTAGTGCATAGCACTTTCCCTATACCTTGTATTTACTTGCACATAGTGCAGGCCACCCATTCAGTATTAGTGCATAGCACTTTCCCTATACCTTGTATTTACTTGCACATAGTGCAGGCCACCTATTCAGTATTGTAGTGCACAGCACTTTCCCTATACCTTGTATTTACTTGCACATAGTGCAGGCCACCTATTCAGTATTAGTGCATAGCACTTTCCCTATACCTTGTATTTACTTGCACATAGTGCAAGCCACCTATTCAGTATTGTAGTGTATAGCACTTTTCCTTGACCTTGTATTTCACTTGCACATAGTGCTGGCCACTTATTTAGTATTGCAGTGCTTAGCACATTTCCGTTACCTAGTATTCCTCTGCATTTAGTGCAGCCCATTTGTATTTCTTGTAGTGTTCCTCACATTTCTATTTATTCCTTGCTCCTCCGTGGTGACCTCTTCCCTCTATTACCTCACCCTAGTATGTGACTGTCTCCTGGGGGCCGGGACCTGTCCATCCCCACCATCAGGGGCTCTGGCGAAAACCAGATTGGGTTTTGACTCAGCGACCCGGGGGTTCAGGACCGTAACAACAGGTTAGTTCTTACTAGTAATGGCCCAGATCCTAACCTACATACGCTAGCGTATTTACGCTAGTTGATGACGTAATTTCACCCGTTTGTATTTACTGCGCATTCCCGCGACAGATCTTATGCCACATAACTCCTAACGTACTTACCATCAGCGTAAATACGGGCAGGGGCATCAATACGACCGACAAAATAATTATGCTTTGGGGGCAGGGGGAGTCATTTAAATTGGACAGTATGGGCTGGGTTTGGCCGTTACGTACGTAAGTCAGTACCAACGCTTTGAAGAGTTAAGGTAGGGTTTGGGCAGCGTAAAACGGCCAAAGTACGTACAACTGAGGGGAGTGCCTATGGGAGTGCATAGTAAATACACTATGCATTGTAACGTAACTAGCCCGTAGGTCTGGATCTACCCCAATATGTTTTTTTTTTTGAGGGGCTATAGCTCAGAAAGTATTTTACACATTAAGATGAAATTTTCTCTTGTTTGTTGAAAATTGTCTGTTGTTGTTGCTTGCCAATTTTATAGAAAAATTATGGAAATTGACACATGGAATAGATCTTTTTATTTTTTTTTCCAGTTTGGGAAAATATTCTCCATTATATATATTGGGAATTTCATAGTGTTGCACGTCAACTGACAGCCCTGGGTGTACTCATGCTTCATAGGAGCAAGATGGCTGACTTCCCTCACATAACATAGAAACATAGATATTCTTCTGTGTTCTGTTAGGGAAATCACAGCCATATGTTTGGGACAGCCGTTGCCTCGCTCCTTCCGCCCGCCTCCAGCTCATGCCTGTCAGATGCCTCTCCTCAGTCTCCGTTCCCACTTACCTTCAGGAACCCTTTCTTCACCTCTCCTTACCTTTCTCTGGCTGCCCGCTGCTGCATCGCACTCTCCATACCTCCGATCTTCCGGTCCTCTCTGCTCCTGCTCTCACGCGCGCTGCACTTCCTCTCCCAGCCGACGGCTCCCTTAGCAACGGCATCATGGTTACTAGCCACGTGGGTGCCGTCTCTTCCTCTGGCGCACGCTCAGACTCCTTATTGAACTAGAGGCATTCCCAGCCCTTTTGGGAGACGCCTCCTCGTTCAGGGCTGTACTGTTTTGCACCAATCATATTCTGGCTTTGTCTATTTAAAGTCCACCCTGTCACTTCCTCTCTGTCGGTTATAGACTCTGCCTGTCAGAACTGTGACCTTTTAACCTTATTTGCCTAGTGTCTTGCTTTGCTTGCCTAGTGAATTGACCGTTGCCTGACCTCCTGTCCTGCCTATTTTCCTACCCACCTGTTGCCTAGTGTTTCCCGTCCTCATTTCTCCCACCATCTTTTGTACTTACCTTCCCGGCTCCCCTGGTCTCTCCTGTTTGCATGTGTTTGTATCTCTCTGAGACTCTTGAGTGCTTGTGTGTGCGGTAGCTCCAGTCAGTCTGTTTGTATCATGATCCGCTTCTTGTCTTCAGTGCCTCGTTTATTGTTCTTTGTTTGTCTGTCCCCTGTAGTCCCTTACCTACCGATTCTGTTCCCTCTTATTCGTTGTTCTAGTCCTCTTTGGTTCACTGTGGGGTGTTTGTTTATTCCTTTCCTCCGAGTCCAAGTTCAACAGGGTTACGACCACGCCTTCAGGGGCCGCTCCTGTCCATCCCCACCATTAGGGTCTCTGGTAAAAACCACCTGAAAGGTAAGAATCCGGACCTTGGAAGCTTTCTCGCTCACTTCTGTGGGTTCTTTCAAGGATCACTCCGGTACTTTACAGGTAAAACCGGTGTATCCACCTTTTCCCTCTTGGACTACTCCAGTACTCCACAGGTAATTCCGGAGTGTTCTAACACCATAGAAAAACCTTCTCTTGGTTGACAAACAGTGCAGTCTCCATATTGAATGTCCCTGTGATGTCACATAATATTAACTGCATTGAGCGGGAGTAGGGGTGGGGAAAATCTAGGTTCAGGTGCCTTGATAAATCTGGTGGCGTGTTGCTTTATTCTCCTGCTAAGGTGGCAGAGATTGTGCTTGTGTGTTGTCTCCTGCATAATGTCACTCTTAACCAACAATCACCTGACATTATTGCAGTTGAAGATACACTGCATTGAGCCCCTTTACCATCTGAAGATGTGCTTTCTACTGTGTGTGGGAGGAAAATTAGGGAATCATTAATTAATACGTTTTGTTGTAAGTATTTAAGTATTTTATTTGTTTTTGAAATAGTGTTGTGATAAGCAAAGTGTTATCCATAAAAATAATGTTTTGTGCCTATGATGGAAATCAGACATTTTTAATCATATAGGGCCTGATTCAATTAAGCGCGAAGTGAATTTTTTCTGTGTTTTTTCACTTATTTTGCTAATTTGCAAATTTTTTCATGCAAATTTTTCGGTCCCGATTTAATTCCACTTTTTTCCGCTTATTTTTTTGGTCTATTGTATTTTTTGGCCGTTTTAAAATGCACTGCAAGTGCGAATTTTTGCAATTCAATTGCATTACACACGGTAAAATTTGCGTGTTATTTTTACATTATGGGCATCATATTTTGCGCACCTCATCAAGGTGCGTATTTTGACATGAGGGTGAAATTCAGTTTATTTCATGGGAAAAAATGGCTAAATATATGTTAATTTTAATTAATCAATTACAGATAGATGATGCATACATACATATTAATACAAATAGTCACATCCTCTTTTTCGCGTTATAATTGTAGTAAAGATTCTGCCTCTGACACCAGTGATAATAATGTATGTTGCATTTATTTATTTTTCTTTCTGCACATAAAGTCCACAGGAAGGGTTTAATTGAAAATCATCTGTATGATATGCCTGTCAATATATTTCATGCTGTATTATTTCACACAAAACCCTATCATTTTGCTAAAACCTGCAAATTAGCAGCCGAAGACACTGACTTGCACTACTCGTTACTGGATTAAATTAGCGATGACAGGTTGTTTGAAAACAAAGCAAGCAAATTGGTTATAAGTGATTCAAATCCACAAAGGTAGATCATTGAAAAGTAGCAATTAATGGTAAGCAATAAATACACTGAGTTAGGTAAAGTCCCATTGAAAACAAGTCAAAAGGGGATGATGGTAACAATAGCAGCTAGTGCACTGACAAGTTAAGAGCCAAGGAAGTGTGGAACACAATGCTGATGGTCAGGATGGTAAGTAATAGCTCTGTACTGTGGTCGAAAAGGAGAACACGCGCGTATTTTATAGGGGGAGGGAAGCACAAACATGAGCACTTAAAAATCTGCTTATGGTCCAATTAACGCGTGTTGGAGGCAGGCGGACATTTTATATTGAATTGACGGATTCATCAGAACGCTACAAAATCGATTCTTTGTGAATACCACGATTTGAACTGAAAAATCATCAGCAAAGCGCCACAAGATAGATCGATAAGAAATCGCCTTCTAAAATTGACTTTTGTAAATATACTCAAATTTTCTGCGTCTTTGTCATATTGCTATTCAAATCCCCACGTAAAAGAGCTTCTCTTTTTAAACATTTAAAATAAAAACCATTCTTATAATTCTTTTAAAAATAATTTCCAAGGACATAAATGTCCCTAAATAGGAGATAAATACACCACAACTATTCCAGATAAGATTTTTAAAGTCACGATATATACCAGCAGGAAAAATATAAAGGTAAGTCTTTTTCAAGATGAGCTGGGGTTGGTCCTTCCTGTGCTTTATATACTGTGCAATTTGTTCTCTATCCTCAGTACATATATCCTACAGGGGTGTGGGTCCCCGCTTCGAAAGGCTCTATTTCGATAGGGCCGTTTTCTGGCTGGGATATCGATTGCTTATGCCTTGATGAGGCTTAGCAATTGATCTACGGAGCACTGAACACAGTAACAAGTGAATAAGTAAAAAAAAGCTTTCACTAATTGTAACCCTCCCTTCCCCATAGTCTGACCATAATCCTACCTTCCCCACACCCTGACCTTAACCCTCCCTTTTCCCTAACCTGACCCTAACCCTCCATTCCTAAAAGCCTAACCCTAACCCCCCCCAACACTTACTCACCTCTTTAAGACCTCATATACTCAATCTACGTAACGAAGAGATACGTAGATTACATAAAAAAGATACTATGCATGCGCAGTATCAAATATCGGGAAACACTGGACCTATATGCAATACGTCTGGTGGTTTGAATCCGGTCATATATCCTAAATTCATAAAAGAACTTATATAGATGTGGATCAGCCCCAGATATTCATATACAGATTTCTTTTTTTCTTTTTTTTTTTCTGATGTTTACAAGTATATTATAAATACAATTATAATCTTGCAAATGGGTCAGTAATTTTGTATCACGCATACCTTAAAATACCTTTCTGTAATTTGTATGCCAATGTGTTTTACTGCCCTTCAGGTTCATTTTTAAAGATTGTGAAAAATCCAAAGCTTGCAAGGCAGTTTACCACACCTATTACAATCTGTATTACCATGCTTAACCTCCTTGAAAGGTTTCCAATGTTATAATCAACAATTACTGAGGATACAGCATGTCTCAATTCTAGTTTATCCGGTCCTGCTCTGCAATTGTATCTTGTAGGACTTATATCATTAGATCATATACCGGGGAAACCTTTGTACGTTATATAAAAAATGTGCATTTATGTACAAATTAAAATATCAATATATACCAATTTATATAACCAACTGTTCCGTTTGCGATACTGGATCCTAATGTCCTTCTATTAAAACCATAGGTAATCAGAATAACCTCTCAATACACAAAACAATTATTATAAAAAAAGACTGTTCCAATAGTAGTATTGCTCTTATACAGTGAAAGGGTAAATTATATTAATCATACATTTTACTTTAGTGCCCTCTTTTCATGAACTTCTTACTTAAACACTCAACTAAAAGATTATTTATAAACCCCTTACAAACTTTACCTACCCAACGCCATCTCTAAATTTATTCCAAAAACAATTTCTATTCAAACGTACTGTTCACTCTTAACTCCCGGTTCCAAGATGTGGTTTTTATAAAGTTCCATTTCTTTTTTGCCAAATCTGTACTTATGTCATGATTTATCCAGTCACCTATCACTTTCTTAATGCCTATCATCTTGGTTATTGCATTTGTGTTACAGTTATGATTTTCTTTGAAATGTGTGGAAAGGGGGTGAGTCAAATTTGTCGATATATGTGGTCAATATAGAAATAGAGAAAAAAAACCACAATGTGTAAAAAATGTAACAGCTTAATCTAAACCACATAAAATTAAACAAAATAAAAGAACAAATAAATAAGTAAAGTAAACAATAAGTAAATAAAGTCTGCCCCGTACCAGATCTAAAAGTTAGAATGGTGATTGATGTTGAACCCGGGTAAAATCACACTTTTCTCACTATAGCTGTCTGGACCACGTGTATCGGCTATTTCTATACTGACCACGCATATCGGCATTGGCCCCACTTTTGAGACGTTTATTTTGGTTTCCTGCATTATCCCTCGAGTAATACAAAGAACGTTCTGAATCCCTGGACCAGTGACAGCATTCTGAGGATCCTTAACCGACTCTACATCGAGGGATGAACGGGTGTCATCAGTAGGCGCAGACGTGTATGTCAGCGGGATTCTGTGTATCGCCGCAGCCTCGTGGGTAACGCTTACCGGCAGGACAAGACTACACACTGACGAAACATCAGCCAGCATGAAATTTATAAATAAGGATTTGAAGGACAACAAACCGTGAGCGCTTCGTTTTACAATTTTTTTAGGAACTGAAGTTTGTTATAATTTTTTCCTTAATCTTACTCATTTTTGGATGATCGTTTTTTAGATCACACTACAACATATTCTTTAATCTTTTACACTAAGTTGGATACTTTGTGGAAATATTTAAATATTGTTTCATATTTCCAGAATTCACTGAATTCATTTATTTATTTTTTATAGATTTTTATAATTTAGCAAATTTTTAAAATATCTACTTTTGAGGCACCCCCTTTTTTTTACACCCTGCACTTTATAAAGATCAAATATTATATTGCTGGTCGGCCATTGCAAGCGACTTTTAGCGACTAACAGGTCGCGCGTGTAGGAGCGACTAATCCAAATGCTCAGAACCTTGCTTGCAGGCATCCACTACAAGCGACTTTGAGAGAGCGACTACAGGCGACGAGCGACTGATCCCTCATGCATTGGATTTGTAGCGTCTAGTAGCCAGTACGTCATGATGTCAGGCCATCACGCCAGTGCCGCGCGCATTTCCCCTGCGAAGCAAATGTGGAGTGCATGCCTATGGGAGAGAAGTATTGTGACTGGCCTGGAGACAGAGAGACAACAGTGGGAGACTCATCACGGAGCATCTCTAGGTAAGCAGCTATTTTTCAAATTTTTTAATACATACATTTTTTTTTTGAGTTTTGGGCAGCAATATATTATATTGCATAGGGGTTTATAAACTTAGCATGGTGTGTTTATAAGTTTGCAAGGGGGTTTTTAAGTTTAAATGGGGGGTTTTTACACTTTGCATGAGGTTTTTTTTCCACTTTGCAAGGGTTTTTTTTAAGTTTGCATGGGGTTTTTTAAAGTTTGCATAGGGGGTTTTTCACTTTGCATGGGATTTTTTTTTCAGTTTGCATGGGGGTTTTTTCACTTTGCATGGGGGTTTTTTCACTTTGCAAAGGCTTTTTTTTAAGTTTGCATGGGGTTTTTTAAGGTTTGCATGGGGTTTTTTTTAAGTTTGCAAGGGTTTTTTTTAAGTTTGCGTGGTTTTTTTTTCACTTTTCAAGGTTTTTTTTTTAAGTTTGCATGGGTTTTTTTTAAGTTTGCATGGGTTTTTTTAAGTTTGCATGGGTTTTTTTTTAAGTTTGCATGGGTTTTTTTTAAGTTTGCATGGAAGTTTTAATACGGCTTACATTCTTCTTTATCCCGTACAGCATGGATACTGAAAAATTTATAAGTGTGGTACACGATAGAACACTGTTGTGGGACATGAGGGATAAGCGGTACCACTGTCGTGATATTCAAAGAAAATTGTGGGCAAAAGTTGCACAAGAAATGAGTAGTAACGGTACATAATAATATTATAATATGATAGATATTATTTATTAACAATTTATTATTTAACAATATGTTTTATTATCATTGAAAATTAACAATATAAATATAAAAGTGCTTGGTTTATGTTCACAGAAATATGCCAGAAATTTGTCTCTGATCACGTAACTGGCATTGACTCCCCTATTTTGTCCTCGTGAAGCAAATCTGCTTTGTGTTTCCTGGGTTTCTGTTTGTGATGCTTGATAAGATGTCACTAGCTGTTGTTCACCTTCCATGTCGATGAAAATGTTCTGTAGCAAGCATATGCATTGAATAATCATGTCAGCGGAATCGGTTTCCACCTCAATGCCCTTTTGAAGCAATCGCCATTTGCTGCTCTTGATACCAAATGCACATTCAATAACTTGCCGAGCTTTTGAAAGACGCTTATTAAAAATAGTTTCTGAAGGCCCAGCTTGTGATGCTGGAAAAGGTCGCATTAGATAATTTTTCAGAGGCTATTCCTCATCCCCCAAAAGAACATGTGGCAATTTAATATTCGTCCCAGGAAGTTCGACAAGTCGTTGGACACCTAGAGCACCTCTTTCAAGTCTTTTGGATAGGTGTGAATTTGATAATATGCCACCATCACTCTCCTTACCGTGTGCTCCCACATCAATTGCAATAAACTTGTAATTGGGCCCGGCTACACCTTGTAACACAATGGAGAAGTACTGTTTATCATTTCTGTACATGCTGCCGGAATTTCGTGGATTTCGTATATGCACATGTTTTCCGTCGATACAACCTACACAATTTGGGAATTTCCATTTACTCCAAAACTGTTGCACTATTGACTCCATATCTTGATCTGTGGGGAACGCCATATGTACTGCATGCAAGTGGTCCCAAATCGCCTTACATGTTTCATGTACAACTCTTCCCACCACCTTGAACGAAGACCCTGTCGCCAAGTATCTGTAATAACACATATAACACAATAGTTTACTTCTCTCACTAGTAGGTACATTCATTACATAGTAGGTACATTCATTACATATTATCTAATATTATGTTATATTTTTAATAAAAATAACAAGATTGCAATAAAATCAATTTAGTTGTCTATTTGTATACTGACAAACAATATCTTGTTTTATGTTTTAGTG
>WWET01004874.1:34185-45838 GCA_011038615.1 Limnodynastes dumerilii
ATATATATATTAGTTTTACACATATTACATAACGCAATTCTGACATTTAAATAATTGGTTGTTTATAGACTTTAATGCAGGCATGTCTAAGTTTGCATTTCAAAAAAGGAGTCATCAAACTTACTATCACTGCAAGATTTTTCATTCCATGGAGAGCCAGTTTACAAAAAAGTGTGAATTTAAACAGTATAA
The DNA here is from genome assembly GCA_011038615.1 of Limnodynastes dumerilii. Classification (NCBI taxonomy): domain Eukaryota; kingdom Metazoa; phylum Chordata; class Amphibia; order Anura; family Limnodynastidae; genus Limnodynastes; species Limnodynastes dumerilii. The sequence continues at coordinate 34,378 of WWET01004874.1, forward strand.
GTGGCAATTAAAACATAGGAATAGCTTTTAAGTGATTTTCTTTTATTTCAAATTGAGGAGGCTCAAAGCTTCTTAGTGCCTAATTTGGATAGTGCAAGTAGTTTAAGCTAACACCTCATGCCGTGCTAGTAAATAAAACCAAAAGATGACCCAGGCTTAAGGGTAATTTGGTATGTGAAACAACTCTTTGAAGTAGGCCTTAACCACTGTCTCCGAGACATTTAAGTGGGGAAATTCAATTAGTTTAAGGGTTATTGACACCACTTTTGTGTGGTATTAAGATTACAATCTAAGTAACCTTTTACTGTAGCTTTGGCACCAATATACACCTTAGATCAGTCTCCCTAAGGATATAAAAGTCTGGGTAAGAAGTTTTCAAATTCATCCAGTATCTTGAAGTCAAGATTGGTCATCAGACATGGAGCACTCACTGCTGATCATCATAACTTTATTCAGTTTTTTCTTCCCCTGCAACTCTTGTAAGTATTCACACTGCATTTCTGCACTTAAATTTTAAAGATGAAAACTGATGCCCTGGGGAATTATAAATTAATGTATTAAACTTTAACACAAAAAGCATTTTAATTTGATAATTGGTCTCATGTACAGATAGATAGAAATGTTTTTTTGTAATGGGATTTAATTTATTATATTGTCTTGCAGACGACGGAATGATAAGCAAACTAAATGACAGGAGGAATTTATATGCAGAAAGAGGATGTTGTAGAAGACAGAGCTATTTTGTCTATATTGGACAAGGTAATAACAAATTTAAAATGTAGTTTGTGACTGTGTTTTGTGGGGGTCACAATAACGTTAAAATCAGTGTGTGCCAAGTATTTTGGACAGTGATTTCTTATACTGTAAATGTATGATATTACTCTTAAACTATTCATAGCAAAAAATATATATATATTTTTGTACAGATATATCAAGCAGCCCTGTAAGTGTTGATGTAGGCATATGCAGATCCCATTGTGGCATCCCCCAAAGAATAAACTACAATCATGGCTTTCCTGAACTTACAAAACTTTCTTCAATGTTGGATTACTTAAAAAATAAAAAGGTAAGTGTTATGATTTGATTGTCCTCTTCTATATTGCTCATTTGTTATTTGTTATTGCCACTAAAGAAAAGATTTATATATTCTATTGTAACCTCTTTCATTTATCTGTATGAATAAGCAAACTTATCACCTTGTTTTTACAGTTGCAAGAGAGAGTGCCTGATACATCTCTCCCATCAGACTCAGAGCTTTCATGTCCCAATGAGTCTAGCTGTCAACCCACCAAAGTTGGTATAGAGAGGGTGCTGCTGATGCAGGGAATTAAAGTAGTTGAAGTGATCGAGGACTGTCAGTGTTATCCCATACCACAGGAGTGCATCCGAATGCCATATCTGAAGACCTACTTCCCAGATACACCCTTTGAATCCACAGTGGATGTTGGGAAATGTTCAAATCCTGAAGCTAGCACTGGTATTATATGCACTCTAAATCATGAAAAAAACATATAACACATAACTACTAGTTTACATCAACAAACACATTATAGGAAATATTTAGTTGTTTTTTTTAAAGGAGAAATAATCATTATGAGTAAGGGTGTAACAAAATTATGCAAACCTCTAGTTCTTGCTTTTTATAATTAAACCGTTTTGTATGCATTTTGACTATAAATGCTTTTACCTTTGAATCAAGGCTTTCTCTTAATTTAATTGTCCTTATTCTTGATTGGATTTTTCTTAATTTGTCATTGTTTATTACTATATAGGTCTTCAGTGCGCTCCAACTAAATTTGACACTGTTATTGTTGAAAGTTCAAATGGAGCAGAAGTTGTACAGACATTGGAGACATGTGAAATGAAACATACTTGCTACAGGGTCACCTATCTGGAATATTACTATGAAGTTATATATAACACCCAAGGTGTCAAAGAAGAGAGACTTAAGGTAAGATATATCACCTGTGGTAAATTCATATTTAGCAATATTTAGGTCTACCCTGATGGTAACGCAGAATTGTAAGTTATATTACCTTTGCAATGTGGTTGTTTGTGGTCTCTGAGCTCTGGGAAATATAGCAAAATTAAAGTCTAACTCCTGATGCCTTTGATTTTATACTACAGAAACTATCATATTTCAACAAAATGTGTTATACATTTCACACAAAGTATTGCTGTCTAGTTGTCTTCTCCAAACTTTACGCAAACAAGCATTAGTATTCAGTTGTTATCTACTAGAAATATAGTTTATGAATTTACACATTATTTTATAATTGAAGGTATTTTGTGGCAATGTTCTTTAGGCTACCTTGGCTGTAAGGATTTGTTGATTTTTATTGCATTTCCAGACAAGGTGTTAACTGTGAAGGTTTTTCATGATATTTTAACATTTTTATGTGCAAACTAATGCAAATAAGTGCCTTTTGTCCTGTAGGGAAGGAATGTAATTTGAAAGTTTTTGTTTTGTAAATGTTCTAGGAAATTGATGTGGGACAGTGCTTAGGAGGCTGTTCATCAAAAAATCATTGTCTACTCAGGTAAGCACAGCTGTCTAGACCCCTTACCTCCCACAGCTTCTTATTTCTCTTTACCACCTTTGTCTAGCAACATGAATAAAATAACACCCTTTCATAATTTATACCAGTACACAACAGTTTAAACTATTTAAAATATTTTTCAGGAGACATAACGGACACATAAAATAGCTTGAACTACTAAACACAATTGAAGAGGGGTTACCCCCCATTATCTGTGCAAATCTCTTAAACAATTGCTTATTATTGTGGTTTATTGTTTGTTCAATATAACTATAGCAACCCTCTTATTATGGAATAGCATGATTCTTGGGTGTTTATTAGGTAGCATTTTGATACATTTTGATAAGCATTTTAAATCATTAAATTGACCGTATTGCATCTGTAGTTCCAAGATTAAGCAGTGTTTTGTCTTTTTCAGGGATTCTCGTAAAAGGGATCAATGTTTAGTGTGGGCCGAAGGATTAGGCCAAACATGTGTGCCTCAGGAATATGACACAAACACTTTCAGAAGTCGAAATGGACAAATACGCTCTGTTTTTGCAATTACAAAATGCAAGTGTCAGGGTTAACACTGGGAATGTAACTTGGACTGATTTTTATGCACTAATAATTTAAGTGGATTAAATTATTGGTTGTTGGTATCTTCCATTGTGGCTCACAAATTCAGGGCTAGGAACCAGATTAAAATAACATTGGTCTCATCATCAACATAATTATACCCTATGTCTACTCCTCTGCTATGTTTCACTGTTATCTTGTGAAGCCTTAGAATAACCAACCTTTTATTTAGCACTGTCATCAGTGGTATGAGCTATAGTTTCATTCACTTTTGCTCTAAAAAAAATAGCACTTTACAAAAAAGTACACAGTTTAGTATACAGCAATGTAAACTATCTGGCACTAAGTTGAAAATAAATTAAATGGTGAACATTTCTTTTGGCATATTGTATAAGAAAATTACAGTGGTACCATTTTGCAGGCAATACTAAATTAACATTACCATTTCTATAATTATATTATCTTTATTTTTATTTACACCAAGAAGGCAGAGAGCTTTTCATATGTGCATGAGAAATAGGAATCTAAAAGACAAATGACAAAATAAATTACAAAGTTGCGTAAAATGAATATAGCCTCAATATATGTTCTAGAATTTTATATGAAGTATAGGTAAATGACTTGCTGGGCATTTAATGGATATTTAAATTTATATGTAGATTTATTCTGAATCAAAATTGGTAAATACACAAATGCACCTAACATGGGAATTCTTAATTTGTATTTGGCATATGACTATTTATGTATTGTACATCCTAATGATGTTTAAAAATGTTTAAGAATTTGTTAAAATGTTTTATACATTTTGTATTGTTTACATAAATTTCTAATTACAATTGTTTTCCTGAATTTGTCATTTACTGCATACTTCCCAACATCTACTCTTTTCAATAAAAATTAATGTTCAAAGAACATCAAGTATAAATAGATTAAAGTCTTAATTTTAATGGGGTTTTCTGAAACAGTACACATTACTACAGAACTGCTGAATGCCCTATAGCAGCTACCTATTGTTGGAAATTTGGTTGTTTAATTGTGTGAATGAGGCCATTCTAGAAAAGGGATGTTGCTCTAGAAAAGTATTATAAATATTGAAGTTGGAAGTTAAGTAACTATTATAGGAACAGTAAACATATTACATTTAAATTTCATATTTATGAAGTGTGGTAGCTGAAATATTGTTGGTGAAGTGACTAAACTTACCAATAATGTTAATTATGGACTGCATCAGTAGGGAGAAATTTATGGAAGGAAAAGTCAGTTATAAGACAGTTACGATAGTCGATATATAAAAAGCTTTCTATAGCTTTATCAGTGAAGGTCTTCTTCACTGCTTGAAAATAATTCCTTGATGTGAATATGCTACACTTATGTGGATTAAGGGAATTTAGAAAATATACAAATGGGAGCTGAATCCCGGATAAAATTGGAACACCGATCATACAGTTGAACGAAGACATTGTTTTCTCCTAAGTGTCACAACACTTTACAATTTACATTCAACACTGATATTTTGTTGTAACAAGTGCCTTCTATACACACAAATCACTCTTTTCCTGCAATAAAAAAATCTATTATACAACATTTTGGTTTTCACTAGCTTCTTCTATCACATCTATATATTTTATGATGCATCTAACACTTATATGAATGCCATAAAGGAATGGGTGGTAATAATATTTTTGTTTTTCAGTTAACATGTGAACAGACTTTTATTTTGTTTGCATATGTTTAAATATGGAATTTAAATATAGGCAAAGAGTGGCTCTCAAGGTTCATAATTACCATAAAATTATCAAAATGTTCTCTTCAGATTACAGAAATGCACATTACAAGAAGCAATAAGTACATTTTTCTGTGTTTTTGAAATTATTTACTTTGTCGATGTAACCATTACAATTACAGTAATTAATGTCATGGCGGTCTTTTTTGAAATAGAGACAGACGAATAATAGGTTTCTACTTCTCTCCTTCTAAAAGACCCATTTCACGGCGGCGACTCCCACCAGTTAAATGATCAAATAGTTAGTTTACTTTGCACACAGGGCTGAATCCAGCCAACATGCACAGTATTGAAATACGATTTTAATTGATGGACTGAATATGAAGAAAAACAAGCTTACATTTGTACCCTGTCTACAAACTTTATCATATCTTCACTGTCTTTGTTAACGCATATGTACATCTAGTTACCTCAGCCCACAGCAACCTAATAAAGAATATATATACCTCAGGGTGTGAGTCTCTGCTGAGAACGGCCCTATTTCAAAAGGACCGTTCTCTCCAAGCCAGTTCCAAAGAGACAAAGCAATCAATCCCTGTAGCACCAAGGACGGTGCTCCGAATGTTAAATATAAATCTAACACCAACCCTTTCCCTAATCCTTACCCTAACTCTCCCCTTCCATGACCCTAACCCTTCCTTCCCCACAGCCTAACCCTAACCCTTCCTTCCCTGCAGCCTAACCATAAGACTCTCCTCCCCACAGCCTAACCCTAAGACTCCCCTCCCCGCTGCCTAAACCTAGACTCCCCTACCAGCAGGCTGATCCTAAACCTAACCCTCCCTTCCACAGGGTTCCTAACACTTTACCCTAAAAGTCCCCGGAGAGGTTACTCTCCGTGCAGGACATAGTTTGCGTCGTGGCAATAGGGTTTTTTTTTGCCAAGGCCACCCCCCAGATTAAAAGCTTACAAGACTGGACCACCATCGGAGCAGGTAAGTATTTTTTCATTTCATTTTGTGGCAACTTTTGGGCATTTTTCCAGAATTTTAATGTGGACAATGCAATGATATTTTTATATTATGAAGACATGGATATTTGGCATATTTTTTGTATTTATATTTATTTGAGGCACTTATGGGCATTTTAATGCCCATTATGAGGGCAAAATATTTATTTATTTTTATGATGGGGGCATATGTGGCGCAGCGGGCCCCGGATGGCAGGGAAGCTGGCACTTGTGGTTCTACAAGCACCAGCATGCCTTGTCATTCATGGGCATGCTGGCGCTTCTAGTTCTATTAGTGCCAGCATGCTCTGTTGGCCCGGGATTATTTATTTATTTTATTAGGTTGCGGAGGAGGGGGTGGCTGGGGAGTGGGGGGAATTTTTTTACATTTTTTTTTCTACTAATTACTTTTTATTTTTAAAGCTCCGGTGAGCTGCGCCTACATTTACACCATCCCAGGGATGGTGTAAGTGTAGTGCTTGTTAAGCAGCCACTGGACTGCAGTGGAGGAAATATTTAAATGAGAAAAATGCCCCTTTTCTCATTTAAATATCATTCCCACAGGCGCAGGCAGGTTGGATGCGATTACAGATGGATGGGTACTTTTGCGCCCATCTTTCTGTGCGCGCTTCCAATCTTGGCATGCGCAGTGGACATTTTGGCTTCCGTCTGAAAAAAAGACAGAAGCGCAGCTCTGAATCCGAGCCCACATGAGCTGGGCAGGTTACTCATGATATTCCTCTAAAGAAATCCTGTCTGATGAAACGCATTTGAGGGAGTTCATAAATCTGTTGCTAACCTGCACAGACTGGCTTTAATCTTTCATTGATTCTAAGCCCCGTGCACTGTGACATATACACCAATGTAGTACAAGTGGAATTAATTGGCACAAAAGCGGCTATGGTGGGATCCTTCCCAGAGAAAGTGGACTTAATTGCCGCAAAAGCCGCTGGCGTATGGTGGGATCTTTCCCGGTGCAAGGCTAAGTACTCTCATACTCTTTACAAGCCCACGGTTACTGTCTACTATACCGCTTTCACATCACCCTCCCATAAAAACCCGGTATTTTGTACCCGGGAATTTTCTGGGAGCAGTGCCTTGTGTTTCACATGGCAGCATTATAAGTCCACCAAAAACCCGGGTTTTAGTGGAATTTTAACGCTGAAGAGCATGCTGATGCTTGTAGTGCTACAATCATCTGCATGCTCAGCATGCTCAGCTCTACCCTAAAAACACTAAACATTTAATGCCCCCCTTTAAAAAAAATCATCATTAAATACTGCTAATTTAAAAAAAAATGACTGCTAATTGTTTAAAGTAAAAACATAATGAAAAGAGTTAACAGACTTACCGGCTCGGGGGTATTCAGGACACTGGCGGGCACTGCTTCTTCAGCTTCATCCGGAGGGACAGCGGAGAGCGCACCGGATCATCTCAGCCTGCCGCAGGACGCATAATGGAGCCTGCGACGATCGAACCCTAATGCGAAGCTGAAGAAGCAGTGCCCGCCAGTGTCCTGAATACCCCCAGGCTGGTAAGTCTGTTAACTCTTTTCATTATTTTTTTACTTTAAACAATTAGCAGCAATTTTTTTTTTTTAATTAGCGGTATTTAATGATGATTTTTTTTAAAGGGGGCATTAAATGTTTAGTGTTTTTAGGGTAGGGGCCACTGAGCATGCTGATGATTGTATGATTTAATGATGATTTTTTTTAACGGTAGACGTTAGAAACAGATTTGTTTACTGTTGCCATAGCAACAGTAGACAAATATGCACCAATCAGGAGGCAAAGTGAAAGACCTGGGTTGAAAACAACCCTGGTCCTTTCACATTGCCTCCCTTCCCGGGTTGAACATGGGAAAAACCCTTCTTTTTTCCCGTGTTCAAGTCCCGGTTCTCTTGACCCGGGTCTCCCAGAAGTGGTGGTTTCACATCACCACCAAAAACCCGGGTTTTTAATGGTGATGTGAAAGGGCTATTAGTTACAAGTAGAAGTTGCTGAATGCTTTGTTCTAACTAGCTTTTCTCTGGATATTATCTGGGTGCTGCTATTGTGGGAAGGTTTTTAAGAGAGGTTTCAATTATTTGGAAAATCTATTTTATGAATGGATTCTGCCATTGTTTTTCTTCTTCTAATTTTTTATTAGTGCAATTTGAATAAGATACTCAGCCTGTGGTCTACGCTCCAGGCTATATTGAGTCATGTAAAGATTGATCCATATGTGCAGGAATTCTGCTCGTATGATTGTGCATGTCTAGGTTTTTAATTTATTAAAAGTTTTTATATTTCTGTTACCAAATTTTTATGTATTAATTAATTTGTTAATTTGTTAATTATTAATTATACTTGTAAGATTTTTTTTTTAATTAATGAATTAATTTTATTTTTATTTTCTGATGTTTCCTTTTTTACATTTTTACTTTTACTAATTATTTTATATTTATTTGTTTAGATATAGTTGTAGAAATTTTTTTTCCCTCCTTATTGAGATGTCTCTATCACTTTTAACAACTGGATTTAACTGGTTTTACTACTATACATAGAGATGGATACACCTAATACTCTTTGGTGCCCTCTTGAGTACTTTAATAGAATTACTCAATAATTCAACACCTAAATCTATTGTGTTAATAAAACATAATAATTATATATTTAATGGTAATACATTGGCTTCATGCAAACATCTTTGACAAAAGAGACCTTAACTAAGCAATAGACAAAATTACATCAGTGAACATGTCATTGAAACTTAATCCAGGACATATCAGAGTTTGGTGATTACCATATTATCTCAAACACTGAAAAGAATAGGAAAATGCTGAGAGGAGTCAGAAAGAAGAAGATATAGATGATATTTTTTTTTTGGGTGGAAAGACCAAAGGGAGGAGAGAAAGAGATAGTTGTAATCTGTAACAATTGTGGAAATAAAAAATAAGGATGCAGGAGGAAACAGAAGGGAGTATAATAGGGAGGGGGGTGTTGGAAAGAAAACAATGGGTGGTTGGAAAGAACACAGTGGGGAGCTGGAGAGAACAAATGGGGCAAGAAAAGACAATAGTTGGTGGATCTGGATAGAAAAAGGAGACGAGGTCAGAATGTAAAGTTATAGATCTATAAATTGTAATGTATCTACAGAGCCTTTAGAACTTTCCTTCCTGCTATACATTCTGCTCTACAACACACAACATGGTTTGCCCTACATAACATCATAAATGACCCTACAGATAATTTAACATCTAATACCGCTTTCACATCAGCACCGGTGAAAAACCCGGGTCTTTCAACCCGGGTTTTTCCTGGTGGAAATGCCGGGGCACAAAAAAAAAGCCACCTTTTAAGTCGACAAAAACCCGGGAAATTCCCGGGTCTGATCCTTTCAGATCACCAGGAATTTCCTGGGTTTTAGTGGATTTTTAATGCCACAGAGCATGCTGATGCTTGTAGTGCTACAATCATCAGCATGCCCAAGGATGGCAGGGCATGCTAGCGCTTGGAGAACCACAAGTGCCAGCATGCCCTGTCATCCGTAGCAACAGTAGACAAATCTGCACCAATTGGGAGGCAAGGTGAAAGACCTGGGTTGAAAACAACCCTGGACCTTTCACATCACCACCCTTCCCGGGTAGGACCCAGATAAACCTTCTTTTTTCCCGGGTCTAAAGCCCGGGCTGATTGGAAGTACCCCTTTCACATCACCACCAAATACCCAGGATTTTGCCGAGACCCGGGTTTATTTTTTTAAATCCCGGGTATTTGGTGGTGATGTGAAAGGGGTATCACTGTCAACGTTGTACTTTTATAATGCACAAATTTCACTTTGTAATAAGATTTATTTTTTTATGTGTATAACAATATTATAGTCATAAATATATATTAGTGTTGACTATTTTATTACTATAAATATCAACACAAAAAGGAACATGATGTAATTTTTCTAAATTGTAAAACTGCAATGCTTACAAATAAAATATTAAATGGGGAAAAAAAACTGCTGCATTCCCATACCCTCCAACTATACCGATTTGGCCGGTACAGTACCGTTTTTTAACGGTCTGTACCTGCCAAAGAGGCTGCACCGATAATGGCACAGTCAGTGCTCAGCCAGGAACTTCATTCACCTATACTCACCATTCCTGATCTCTAAAGACTTCTGCAGCGTTGCTATTGAAACAGACGGCTCCTCTGCTGTCTGTCTATGCACTGATGTTGATGGGATGATGTCAGCATCAGTGCCAGTGTAGTTAGAGACCAAGGAGTCCTACTATGCAAGCGCACGCGGCAAGTAAGTACTTGCTACACTACAGCAACTTTTTTTCTTTGCTGTCTGTTATTTTTAAAAATAATATAGGGAGGCTGGAAAGACATGATGGGATACTGAGGGGGCCAGTGACATGATTGTGGATACTGGGGTGCTTGAGACATGGTGGATACTGGGGGGCTGGACACATGATGTTGGATACTAGGGGTCTGCAGACATGATAGGGATACTGGGGAGGGGCTGGTGACATGCTGGGGGATACTCTGGCAGCTGGTGATATGATTGTTGATACTGGGGGCCTGTAGTCTGAGAGCAGATTAAAACCACACCCCTTCACTGGACAAACCACGCCCCCTTCGTGAACATGCGATTTTCTACTAAAAAATGTTGGAGGGGATGCATTCCTGTACAGTGCAATTTGCTCACGTGCACTCAGATGGCCACAAGACTGTGCAGGTTTATTGCAAATACAGAGGTGACAAGATGAGACTGGGCCTGGGACTGGATGGATTAGCAACAGAAATAATTTCATAAGTGGTAAAGATTCATTTTACAGACTGAAGTTTGCCAGGAAGAACAAGGCAATGCAAGAGCTAGGTCAGAACTGGTTTCCAGGAAACAGGAACTATCACAGGAACTGTAAGAAACAGGAAGGGGTTTATAAAGCTTAGTAAACAAATAAGGAAGGAATCTAAACAAGCAGATATATTCAGGACCTGATGCTGCAAAATTCAGACAAAAGCTAATTAAATAAAGCACATGCTGAGAGAAGCCTCCTGCACAGAAACTCACAAGGAATGAAAAAAACAAACAACAACTTCACTGGTTAACTATCGGTTATGATTATTTTCTTGATGACTGCAACAGTCTGTAAGATCGAGAACTTGAAGGGGCAGGTACAATAGAGAATAATTAGAGAATTGGAGAGAAAGAAAGATGAGTGCTGCATAGGCAGGAAGAGATATAAGCGACTGACTGGGCCTTGCCCACATCAGTCAAACATAGGGTTAAATTATGGAACAAGTGTTTTTAGAGGGCTGGGACATAGAGGTTTGGGAGGTCATAAAAAGGGCATGGGGTTTATGGGTTCTTTCTGTTTTGTACTTCGTTCCCTCCCTCCACAATATTCATTAGGTTGCATTTATTAACTTGTTTTTTTCCTTTTCAGACGGAGCATGGTTTTGGCGATAGAGGCGGGATGTCAACAATTTGTTTGTTGCAGGGGAAACTGTGGGGAAATAATATGAGGGGTATGGGCACACCTTCCTACTCAAAATCAGGTCATCTGCTGCGTGGCAGGGCCTGATATGCCTCCTCCAGTCAAGGTGGTTGTGGGGGCACCTTTGACATTGGAGTTTGTCCATGTTATGA